>SJYA01001316.1:464359-576121 GCA_006410615.1 Neotragus moschatus | reverse complement strand
AGCGGGGGCGGAGGGAGGGGGGGGGGAGGGAAAGCTCATATCAAAACATAGTATCTGTAACTGAGTAAAAGATACAGTCTAGATGATAAATTGATTGCAAGTACAATTATTCCTGGGCTTCTCAGGTGGCTTGAATGGTAAAGAACCCGCCTGCCAGTGCAGGAGACATAAGAGATGTGGGTTTGATCCCTGGGTTGTGAAGATCCCCTGAAAGAGAGCATGGCAACCCACTTCAGTATTCTTACCTGGACAATCCCATGGACAGAGAAGCCTGGTGGGCTACAGTGCATGGGTCACAGAGTCGGACACAACTGAAGCAACTTAGCATGCACTCACAATAACTCCTTTAACTTTTTATTTACTGAATGTATATAAATGCAAGTAAAAACCCTAAAAATATATATGAATATAAAATTTAGGTTACCTGGATCACTAGCAAGCTCTGTATTAGCACGAAGATAAATGAGGTCAGTGCTATGTGAAGAAAAGCACTGAAAAGAAAATCCATGAAGTGACAACTTTTTTTTTTTTATCAAAAATGTGACAATCTCCTGATGTTTTTGAGATTCTATATGCTTATCAATGAAACAGCCATGGGGATATATTTTTTGCATAAACATACAATTACTGATAGTACTAATGAAAATTCTCTTACTTATTACTGTAATGCTTCTTTTTAGGCCCTCATCATTTCCGAACTTATAAATAAATATAGACTTGAGGACTGAGGCCGTCATGGCTTCTTGCCAAGGCTACAAACTGACTTACATGGACTTTCTCGCTAGAAGAAGAGAGTCAATTTGTCCTAAATGCCAGTTTCACAGTGGCCAGCTACCAGTCTTATTATCCTATTATTAGCTACAAAAACTTCTAAAGTAACCATAGAAAGAAGTCTGTTTAGGGTCACTCAGGACAAGCTGAAGCAATAGTAACTGTGTATTATTGGTTACTTGGAGGTACTTTACAATGTTGGCATAAAGTGCAGAATTACTCTAGTCATAATGCAAATATTAACAAAGATTAAGTTGCCAGAACTTTTTGAAAATAATAGCACTGAGCCTTCATTATCCAAATTTGGGGAACGTGTTGCTTAAGCATAATGAACAGGCCGATTTTAAAAAATGGGCAAAAATATTGCTTAAGAGGTATTTTTGCTTATCTAAGAGCTATTTTCATGTGAACTAACTAATAGGGAAACATTTGAGGAGAATCACTGGCTCTTATAACCAAGTTCTTATCTTTAGGGCAAGGGAAGAATTATCCCCAGAGCTATAAGCCATTGAGGACTACAGTTAAGTCGTCTACATATGAACCTTCAAGTTGCGAACCTCTAAAGAGGCAAACACGCATTCGCACATCCAATCACGTTTGTTCCTGTGCCTGATGCACATTGTCACATACACGCATCCTCTGCAAGTGGCTGTGCTTTTGTGTACAGGCTGGAGCTAAAACTGCAAGAGGATGACTTCACTGAACTCACTGTGTAATACACAGAGCCTACTAATGAAGAGCTGATGGAATTGGAGGCCCAGAGAAAGGACAAAGAGAAAGAGGAGGAAGGTAACTGAAGAACCGAAGAGATTCATGACAGAGGAAATGGCACGGGGATTTTCTTTATCTGAGGAGGCACCATGTTAGTTTCTGTGACACAGGACCTGAATGTAGACACGAAGGTTGCAGCAGCCATTCAGAACGCAAACAAGTGCTACGGGGTAATCTATGCCAAGAAAAAAAGAGCTACTACCTAGACATCGATGGATCACTTTTTCACAAGATAGGTAGAATTATATTCACCAGAACCTGTGCCATCAACATCAGGCATGAGTGAAACTGCAGCTTGCCCTCCATCTCCTATTGTTGACAATCCTTCAGCTCTACCATCTCCCACCTCCCCTCCCTCCTCCAGTCAGTAACTCTTCTTAACTGTTCATCCGATGCCAACCCCTGGATGCCAGCTGTTGCACTGTACTACTATGCTTTTCAAGATACTGTACTGTAAGATTAAAAATTTATTTATTTCTAGTGTTTTTGTTGTTTTATGTGTTATCTGTGTGAAAAGTAATATAAACCTATTACAGTATAGTTCTATATAGCCAGTTGTATTAGTTGGGTACTTGGGCTAACTTTGTTGGACTTAATGAACAAATTGGACCTACAAACACACTCTCAGAATAGAACTCATTTGCATGTAGGGAACTTGTATTTGGTTGGGGGGAAGGAAATAAAACATGATGTATTCTAGCCAGAGGGATTAAAGGAACAAAACCTTAAAAACAGTCTCTTAATATCATGAAAAAAAATCTGCTCTCACCTCTTCTATTTAATATTTTACTGGAAGTTCTACTTAGTGCAATGAGGCCAGAAGAAGGAATAAGCAGTCCCCATAATGGAAATGAAGAAGTAAAACTTTCTTAACTCACAGAAGGTATTATCAGGTACATAGAAAATTTTCTGATATTTGTAATAAGAAAAGCTATTGGAACTAACCAATGAGTTTTGCAGAACTGCAGGATACAAGGTTAATATACAAAAATCACTTTTCTAATTATAAGCAATAAACAACCAGAAATGAATGTTTTTAAAATACCACTTACAAAAGCATCAAAAATATGAAATACTTAAGGAGACCTATGACAAAAGATGTGCAATACCTGTAGATGAAAATGTGTTGTAATGTAAAATAATGAGCGGAGTTAAAGAAAACCTAAGTAGGATCAAAGCATATAATTTTCTGATTGAAAGATTCAATATTATTAAGGTGGCAATTCTCAAATAGAACTTCAGATTCAATACAATCTCAAAGAAAAAAGTTTTATAAAAATAGAAATTGAGAAATTGATTTTAAAATTTACATGGGATGCAAAGGATTTGATACAGCTAAAACAACTTTATAAAAGGAAAAATTTGGAGAAAAATTTGGAAAAATATCAGTTCACAACTTACTATAAAGATTCATGAGTTAGAACACTGTAGCATTACAGGGGCTTCCCAGGTGGTGCACTGATAAAGAACTCACCTCCCAATGCAGGAGATGCAAGAGACCTGGGTTTAATTCCTGGGTTGGGAAGATTCCCTGGAGTAGAAATGACAACCCACTCCAGTATTCTTGTCTGGAAAATTCCATGGACAAAGGAGTCTGGGGGCTAGAGTCCATGGAGGTCACAAAGAGTCAGACACAACTGACCACAGCATAGCACAGCACTGGCTACACGTGGTCAAACAGGTCAAAAGAACAGAACAGAAAAAAATAGCTCTAGTAAGCATAGAAAAAGACTCACAACTATTTTATCAAATCTGAAAAGGCAGTTTGATAGAGAAAGGGACAATCTTTTGACACACAATGCTAGACATTCATACACAATAAAACTTCAGTTCAAAGCTCACAGCACATAAATAAGTCAAAACATATCCTACACAAATATAAAACCTAAAAACTAAAGAACTTTTAAGAAAAACATAAGAAAATATTTTTGTGTCCGTGAGCTAGGTTTTTTTAGCTATGACATCAAAAGTATAATGGGTAAAATAAATATTAATTACACTTCAACATAAGAACTTCTTCAACAGCATTATTAAGAAATCAAAAAGATAAGCCACAGATTCTTAAAAAGTCACAAAACATATATGATAAAGTACTTGCATCCAAATTATATAGGAAATTTTCAAAACTCAATAATAGAAGCATCTTTTTCCCTGTGGAGCTGAGACTCTCCCTTCTCAACCGCTGACCTTAAAGCAGACAGACAGAACCAGCTAGAAGGAGCCAACCATAACACAAAGACAACTAGGAAGTCCTTGTGCTGCCAGTAGGCTGAGACTCCTCTCTCCGTCTAAGAGAAATAGGATATAGTCAATTCCTTGTTGTTTAGTCACTAAGTCATGTCTGAATCTTTGGACCCCATGGACTGCAGCCCTGCCAGGTCCATGGGATTTTCTAGGCAAGAATACTGGAGTGGGTTGCCATTTCCTTCTCCAGGGGATCCTCCTGACCCAGGGATTGAACCCACATCTCCTTCATTGTCAGGCATATTACCACTGAGTCACCAGGGAAGGGATAGCCAGTAAGCATCAACAAAGTACGCCACTAATGCTAAGTGACCAGGAGACGCGCCCTTTCTCACCACCAGACCCGAGATTCACCTCACCCAGGGAGAAATACCAACATAGTTGGGACAGCACTGGCAAGAGGGACCAAGCCACTACAAGCAGTCCAGCAAAGCTTTTTTTGACCCAGGGAGTCTGAGAGTCTCCTTTCAAGCACACCTGAAAATACCACTGTGGTTAAAGGGCCTTATTAGAGAAGATCCTGTCACAAGGATCCAGACTTGGAAGTGTTACGGATCTCTCACAGACAGGGTAGCCCTGACCCATCAAGAAAGCCTCTTTATTTCCACGTGTCTGAGACCTCACTACCCCTGAGAGAAAACTGTGATCCAACGTACCAAACACTGTCTGCCTCTTTAGGCACCTTAGAAGGGTCCAGTAGGAGCACCAGTGGTACTAGACAAACAGAAAGATCACTGTAAGCTGTAAAGCCTCCAAAAATTAAACTGTCTTTACAACTGTAACTCTCAAAAGTAGGTCAAAACTGTGGGCTAAATCTAAATAAGGTGACTGCCTGCTAGAATAAAAGATTTAAGCAGAACCCAGACAAAATAGAAAATGTAACAGTAAACAAAATATCTAGGATATATATATGTGTGTGTATATATATATGACCTATCATACCAGATACTGAGATAATCACAGTCTTAAAGAGAAAAGACTGATCTCAAACTGAGAATTAGATGTTGGAATTACTTAACAAGAAGTTTAAGGGAATCATCATAAATATTACTCAACAATCAATTATAAATGCTCTTTAAATAAATAAAAGTAGAAAAATCTCTGCAAATAATTTATTTAAAAGTAGCAAATGGAAATTATAGAACTGAAAAATTCAGGAACAAAACATTTACTGAATGGACTCAATAGCAGAGTGGAGATGACACAGTAAAGAATCAATGAAACTGAGAACAAATCAGTAGAATTAATCCAATTCAAGCAACAGAGAAAATATATCAAAAAACATGAACAGAGCTTAATGGGCCTAAGGAGGCTAAGGGACAATATGAAATGATCCAATATTCATATCATCTGAGTTCCAGAAGGAGGAAAGAAAAAAATGGTGCTAAAAATATATTCAAAGATAATGACGGAAACTTGTTGATGAAAGACACACACCTGAATATTTAGGAAGCTGAATACTCCAAAAGTGATAAACTCAAAGAAATCATGCCAAGACAAACTTCTGAAAACTAAAGAAAAGGAAAAAATCTTGAAAGTTAGAAAGAAATGACATCTACAGGGGAACACCAATTTAGATGACAGTAGATTTCTGATATGAAAACCATGGCAGCCAGAAAGAAGCGGCATCATGTTTTCAAGGCCTGAAAGAGAAGAACTGCCAACATGAATTTATACCTAGGAGAACTTTGTTGAGGAATGAAAGGTAAATAATGACATTTTCAGATACAGGAAAACTAAAAGAATTTGTTGCTGGCAAACTCACCCTTAAGCATTAAGTACAGGAAGTTCTGCAATAAAAGAGCTTGGAGCATCAGCAAGGAAAGAAAAGCCACAGTAAAAGCAGAAATATGGATATATACAATATAATTTCTTCTCCTCATGAGTTTCCTAAATTACATATTATAGTTAAAACAATATTTAAATGAGAGAGTATACATATTATGCACCTGTCTTATGTATGGCACTTATCAATGTGGTCATTCAGACAATACTGTTTTCTCTTTGCTAGTAAAACATAAGCCTCTAAAGAACCAAGTTCATAATACATTATCCATCATAATATCATAGTATCTTTCAGAATAATTAGGACTTATTATTATTCAATAAAATTTTACTAAGTGAATAAATAAAATGAAGAATAAAACATTTATCATCACCCTCTCTCTTCCTCTAAATACTAGGTAAATAATTCAAATATTAAAGTGGTTATTATGAAAAGCATTAAGAAAAAGTAATAACTTGCTGAAAAATACTATGATCTATAATTAAATATCTAATTAACTGGTCACATTATTTTTCACCAAAATATTTCTTTGTGTTATGCTACTTTTAAGACAGCATTCAACAATATTTCATGTATTTTTTAAGACAGTATTCAATAATGTTTCATGGCTTTATAACTTCTTGGGAACTGAAGAAGTACAAAGAAGAATTTATACTTTAAAAAATAAGAACCTTCATTATCTATTATATAGGAACCCTCCTTCCACGTGCATGTGAGCTAATTCACTTCAGTCGTGTCCAACTCTTTTGTGACACTATGGACTGTAGCGTGCCAGCATCCTCTGACCAGGGGATTCTCCAGGCAAGAATACTGGACTAGGTTGCTGTGCCCTCCTCCAGGGGATCTTCCCGACCCAGAGATTGAACCCAAGTCTCTTAGGTCTCCTAAGTTAACAGGCAGGTTCTTTACCATTAGCACCAACTACAGCCAAGTCCAATAATATGGTTAATTAAGAATTAATGTGAGTAACACTGCTTAGTATAAAACTCCTATGGCCTTATTTTTAACTTACGGTATTTCTCATGGAAGTTAGGGGCCCAAGTTTCCATTCTGAGATCTGGAAATGATTGGAGATGTTTTCTAGAACAATCACTGTAGCCCTAGAATGTCATAAGTTTCTATTTCATACTTCAGACTCCACACTAGGCCCCAACTTCTATGGAGATATTTCTAGCCTCCTCACATTGAAGAATATGAAATATGGGAGGTATTCATTTTCTAAGAGAATCTCTTTAGCATCTTGAAAATTACATATTAGGACTTATCCTGACACTACTTAATGTGGAATGAATTCCTGATAGTGGTGTGCGTTAGTAAATTTATAAGAATACCCAAGCCTAAATGGGCTTCCCTGGTAGCTCAGCTGGTAAAAAATCCACCTGCAATGTAGGAGATCTGGGTTGGGAAGATCCCCTGGAAAAGGGCATGGCAACCCTCCTGGAGAATACCCTCCAGTATTCTTGCCTGGAAAATCCCCATGGAGAGAGGAGCCTGGTGGGCTGCCGTCCGTGGGGTTGAAAAGAGTCGGACACAATTGAGTGACCAAGCACACACACAAGCCTAAATAAAAATGAATTTCATAGTCCCATTCACCTTTAAGCAGTTTTAATCATGGTTGCGATACAAAGAAAAGATGGTCCGAAGGTCTGCTCTTTAGAGTCAGGAAATCAAATGTACAGTATCACACAATGTAATATGATGTAAAGGAATGTGTGCAGGAAATAACTCAGGACCATGTTCACCAGAGTCTGATAAATTTGATAAAAATATTCCACTACAGGAAAAATACCACAAATGCAAATGAAAGACTTACATTATTCCAAGAAATCTTATTTAGCACAGATATGACATCCATCTGAGCATTCTGATTAACTTATGAAAGGTTCATTACCACTATGATGGAAATAAACTATCCTAATGGACACTGGGTACTGAATAAGTATTTTAGAGACCAAGAAAAACATAAGTGAACACTGACTATATTTAAAAAAAAAAAACAAAAACCCTGATCAAATAAGGAAACAAAGGCATCATTCACCAACCTAACAAATTTTAATTAAAAGTTTGGTGATATACACTGCAGGCAAGGGTGTGGTGGAAAAAGTTCACACCATTGGTAAGAATATAAATTGAAGTACCATTTCTGAAAAGTAATTTGGCAATTTGTTTTGAAAATTGAAATGGATATACATCCCTTTTGATCCAGAAAACTCACAACTTGTAATTTACCTTACGGAGATGACTATCAAGGTTTTCCAGGATACTATTACAAAGCTATCTTTTGCAAAATTATAATAGCAAAAGTACTGGGAACAACTAAAGTGTCCAACAATAACAGCAGAAACAAAGACAACAGCTAACACTTGCTACCCAGCCTACCTGGCACTTAACATGTATAATTTTACCTAAACTGTAAAGATGGAAGACATAGCATGAGGAGTTCTCCCTCAAGTTTCCTTAGATAGACTGCAGCAGAGGTGGGATATAAACCTGTACTGATTACAGAGTGCCCACCCTTAGGGAATATCATACAGTTAAGAATAGGAGATAAGACTTATGGCTGATTTGCATTGTTGTATGGCAGAAACTAATACAATAGTATAAAGCAATTATTGTCTAATTAAAAATATTTTTAAAGAATAAAAAAGAATAGAGGTAGTTATACATGTGTTATGGAGTAGGAAATAATGGCCCACTCCAGTATTCTTGCCTGTAAGATCCCTTGGGCATAGGAATCTGGTGGGCTACAGTCCCTGGGGTCACAAAAAGTCAGACACAACTGAGCATACCATTGCATACATGTTTTAATATGAAAAAAAAAAAATCTCCAAAAGAAAAACGGTGTAAACTAGACGAGAATATGCTTTCATGTGTATTAGTGTATGTGTGTATAATTAGTTTGGATTTTATTTCTAGAAAAAAATTACAAAATAATTTAATAATTACCTAGTTAACTTTGGATTATATATGTGTATTGTTTTTATTTGGGCTTCCCAGGTGGCTCAGTGGTAAAAAGTTTGCCTGCCAAGCAGAAGATGTGAGTTTGATCCATGGGTCAGGAAAATCCCTAGAAAAGGAAATGGCAATCCACTCCAGTATTCTTGCCTGGGAAACCCCATGGACAGAGGAGCCTGGTGGGATAAAGGCTATGGGGTTGCAAAGAGTTGCACACGACTTACCAACTAAACAACAACACGTTTTCATTTAGAAACATCAATAGCCACTGTATAGGCAAGAAAATTATGACCTGTTTTTATTAACCTCTTTGTAGTTTTATACATTTAAAATACAAAAATCACACATTTTAAGTAATAACAGCAATGCTAGCGATAATAATCTATGAATCAGTAATTTTAACCTATCAATCACTAAATTATTCCTTTCATATGCTAATTTAATCATTTATATATTTACTAAGCTCTTAACAACCATATAAACAATTTCCTAGGTGAAGAGTTGGCAAAACATTTTCTGAAAAAGCTAGATAGAGAATGTGGTAGGCTTTGTGGATCATAAGATCTTGGTCACAACTACTCAACTCTGCCACTGTACAATAGACAATATATATATATAAATTTGGAGAAGGCAATGGCACCCCACTCCAGTACTCTTGCATGGACAATCCCATGGATGGAGGAGCCTGGTAGGCTGCAGTCCATAGGGTCGCTAATAGTCAGACATGACTGAGAGACTTCACTTTCACTTTTCACCTTCATGCATTGGAGGAGGAAATGGCAACCCACTCCAGTGTTCTTGCCTGGAGAATCCCAGGGATGGGGAGCCTGGTAGGCTGTCGTCTATGGGGTCGCATAGAGTCGGACATGACTGAAGTGACTTAGCAGCAGCAACAGCAGCATATAAAAATTACTGTAGCTGTATTTCAACAAAAATGTATTTACAAAAATAGGAATCAAATCAGTTTGGTATATAGATTGTAATTTGCCAACTCCTGTTTTAGGTGATTATTTTTAATATGTCTAGGTGTTTTTAGCCTAAATATATATATATATATATGTACAGTTATAATAAATATATATCCATATAATTTATATATGCCTATTGATAGCACGCATACACATGTCACTTTCAAAGAACCAACTAAGAGGTTATACTGACTTAGGTATAAGATAGAGATGTAATACCATGGAATTATGTAAAAATTAATAATATTAATGATTATATACTTAATAAATTACTAAAAGTGAATAATGTAGAGGAGAAAACATGATGCAGCAGTATTCTCAGATTTTGCATAAAGAAAGCAATGGGTGAACTAAAGAGAAAACTAATTGTGATCTGGATAAAATAGATCAAGAAAATAGGGCATTCCTATTTTGGGAAAAGCAAAAGACATCACATATCAAAACTAGGTGATGAATTCTTCACTACACAGTTATACTGAATGTGCGTCTGGAATACTCATTTTAGTTGCATGTATCAGTACCAGAAACACACAGGATAACCTGCAAGCTGTTCAAGAAACAGCATTAAAAATATTTCAACGACAGAAGTGATTTCAGTCAAAGAAATAATATATATGCAACTAAGAAACATAGTAAGACAATAAGAAACTTAAAAGTAGAGAGCAGGTCCATTTACCAAGTTTTTTTTTTTAATTTAAATGAAATATAACATTTATATTTTAAAAATCAACTTCCATTAACAAATCCTGGAATTTAAAATTAGACCATAAAAAAATACAATTGAATACATAAGAGAAAGGGTATAACCATGGGAACAAAACAAGAATATCTTTTGCTCCATGTTCTCTAACACTAATCAGTTTACATAATAATGAAGACCTGAGTTATATAACATCTTCCCCATGGGAGTCAGTCCATAAGTTGACTTGCTCCATTTTTGAATCATGAGACTAGACAGTTTTAGCAGCTTGGAAAATTTCACAGTTCTAAATAAATGGTACACTTTCAGATAACCTGATTCTTCCACAGATCATCACACCTGAAGATGAAAAATGATGTGAAATAAGAAATACGGGGATAAAATTCTGAACAATGGACCTTTTATTTCCTTCAAGCACATGTTGTACCCTAGTCTGCCATGGTTCACTGAAGCCAAATTGGTTTTCTCTTCTTGTATCCATATCCAAATCAGAGTTCTCTCAGAAGGCAAAAACTAACCTCACTGCTCCCGTGAATGTCATCAGTCAGGATATGAGTAGCTAGTCCACTTTTCTTTCTCAAAGAATGTACCTTAAGATTTCCAGAATATTATGTGTTCCAAGTAGTAAGAAAAGCTTTAAAACATTCTTTTAGCTAGGTGATATAGACCTGACCTTAATAAATCCCTAAACATACTGTTCTTCTGATTAAAATAATCTGAGAAATACCTGAGTACCTTGAGATAATTTTTGTGATCAAATGTTTCAATTCAAACAGTGAATTGTATCAAAGAAAATATATTAAGATATATTCCTCTAGTGAGTAAATTAAATTGAGTAAAACTTCAGAAGAAATAGCAATTAGAAAGGGCAATAAAAAAATAATAATCATTCTGATAATTAACCCTGCATTGGCAGGTGGATTCCATACCACCGCACCCTCTGGGAAGCTCTAAAATATATATAAAATTTTAAAATTATCATATTGACATTTGGGAACCCAAATTAGTGTAGGCAGTTCTTTTGATTTACTAATAAGAGAATATATTTATCCACTTTAAAAATCTAAGAAGTGAAAAACAAAACATTAAAATGTTCATTCAGAGGGTTTACTTCATTAGAGCTAATTTGTTGTTGTTCCGTCACCCAGTCATGTCCAACTCTTTGGGACCCAATGGACTGAAGCACATCAGGCTTCCCTGACCCTCACCCTCTCCTGAAGTCTAAGAAGTTATTATACCCCTATCTATAGTATACATAAGTCCACGTCAATATATCTTTGAAAGTGAAACTGTTAGTCACTCAGTCGTGTCTGACTCTTTGCAACCCCATGGACTGTTGCCAATCAGGCTCCTCTGTCCATGGGATTTCCCAGGCAAGAATACTAGAGTGGGTCATCATTTCCTACTCCAGGGGATCTTCCTAACCCAGGGATCGAACCCAGGTCTCTCACATTGCAGGCAGATTCTTTACCACCTGAACCACCAGGGAAACCCTTATGAGCTTTGATTGGGCTTTGAAGGCTAGATGGATTTCTACAGAAGGAGGTGCACAGAGAGACATGGTATGGATGGCAATGGGTCCACAGAGGACTAGAAGTGACTAAGAGCAACTAGAAGATGTAGTCACTCACAACTATCTCACAAAACAGCTAAAGCACAGGTGTGCAGATGCATGGAGGGAAAAAAATCAAAATCAAAAATCAGGGTTAGAGTATTTCCGCACATACTCTTAAAACTCCAGATGAGGAATTTGGACTGAATTTAAGAAGCAACAGAAAGCACCAAGTAATCTTGGGCACAGTTAGCTTGAATATCTAGTGGCACAGAACTGACAGACTGCAGAGAGATGTTAGGCAAAGATTAATTTGGCAATTATTGATATAAACCAGGAAAGTGAGGATAATGAGCTGAACCACATGGCAGTGGGAGGAATGGAAGGAAAGGAATAAGGTGAGAAATGTGGCACAAATAGAATCTAGAGTACTTAGCAGTTGATTTCACTAGGGATGGGCATAGAGTGGATGAGATGAGGTCAGAATTGACCTTAAGATTTTTGTTGGTGTAATTATTCCAGTTATTCTGGAAACTACAAAACAACGGGCCTTTCTTTGAGCATCTGCTTTTGCTTGCTTTTCCTTTCACTGTATCAGGACATTAGTAGTCCTTTCCAATCTGGAGGTCACGTCTTTAAATCTAGAGAGAACTTTTCATACAAATTCCATGATAAATTTCTGAGTTTAACTTGTCCTGTTTTCTCTTTCTGGAACTCCTGTTATATATTTTCCTCCCAGATTTTCTTATGTGCTTTTGTGAATTACTTAAAAAATTAAAATTATTACAGAAATAGTTTCTGTATATTCTTCTAGAATATTTAAAGTATTTTTTCAAACTAAATATTTAATCTATCCAGAAGTGAATTTTGTATATGACATGTTGCAAAGATCTAATTCCTTTTTTTCTGATATGGATTACTAACTTTTTATGTAACAGGTCTCAAAAGTCCATCTTTCCCCCAAAGGTCTTCAAGGTCACCTCTTAAATATATCAAGTTTTCTTATGTACATATCTATTTTGAGGTAGTCTTACTGCTCTATTGTTGATCCCTACACCAATATTATACTGATTTAATCACTACTGCACTATAAAATTTTATGTGGTACAGGCGTTTCTCTGCAATGTTCTTCCTTAGGTGTTTCTTATATACTCTTTACTATTTCAAACAAATTTTAAATAATCTTGTCAACTTTGCCGAGAAATCTTTTTTAAGATGCCACTAAATTTACAGGTTGAGTTGGGAGAATTCATATTTGAGAAGCTTTCTATTCATTGCTCCGTTTATTTAGGTCTCTGTAATGTCTTTCCATATAGTCTTAATTATATTTCTTTCGTTGGATTTATTTCTCTATACCTAATTTTATAGCTATTTAGCTATTAACTATTATGTAATTTTACATTTTCTAATCACTGCTGATATTCAGAAGTGCAATCACTTTTAGTACAATCAAAGGCTGTCAAAATCTCTTATGAATTTTATTATTTGTCTATAGATTTTTAAATTTTTTCTGTTAACAATATCATCTTCAAATAATGCCATTTTTTAACTCTTTTTCAGTTTATTAATTTTCATGTATCACTAATGTTTCCCACATGCTTCATCAAATCTGATGTCTATTAATTTCATTGTCCAGTCTAATCTGTCATAGATTTTGCTCTTTAAAACTCCATCCATTCTTCTCCTCTGATCTTTATGAAGCCACTCCATACCAATCTTTGTACACATTTTCCCCATTTCTTATTATTCAAGATGGTTCTGGGACTTCCCCAGTGGTCCAGAGGCTAAGACTCTGTGCTCCCAACGCAAGAGGCCTGAGTGATCCCTGGTCAGCAAACTAGATAGAACATATATGCCACAAACAAGGCCCAGTGCAGCCAAATAAATATTGAAAAAAATATGCAGTTCTTCCAACTTAAAAAAAAAATGCAGTGCCTCCATTATTCTCTCAAATAGTAATGGAAATCATAAGACATACTTGTCCTTTTCTTCAATTTGAATAAAATGTGTTTAAGATTATAACACTGAATACAATCTTGTCCCATGTTTTGGGTAAATATTCAATTAGATTAATAAATTTTCCATCTATTAATAGTTTTCCAAGAGGTTTTTTGGAACTAGGTAAGGCTTGGCACACAGTTCTAATGTGTGGGTATTTTCTCCACACATCAGATCAATTTTCTGGTATCAACTGTGTATCCTACAATTCTACTCAATTCTGACACTAACAACCTGGAAACAGCATCAGATTGCACAGGTTAAGTGTTCACACCTAAACACCCACTTCAGGTGCCAATTACAAGACCAGGCTGTCATTTATGCTTCTGACTGACTGGCTACAGATTAGAAGTTCCAACAAATCCCACCTTGGGTTGAATAAGAATATTGACTCATTTCATCCTCACCAACGATGGCTGATATGTTATTTCCTCTGTTACCTATATTACTTAGAAGGAACTGGCTTCCAGGAATGCTTGAAGTGAGTGAAAGTCACTCAGTTGTTTCTGACTCTTTGTGATACCATAGGAGAAGAGAAGCCACTCCTTTCTCCAGGGGGAATGCTTAACAAACTTCAAATACTTTACCAATAACTTCGAAATTCCATTAATTATCTGAATACAAGAATGACAATGGAGTAAAGTAACAGGAAATGATTTGGGGAACATTTTGAATTATATTCCTGGTTTATAGAGTCAAAAGAAAAAAAACAAGAAAAAAAAAGCTACAGATCTCTTTTCTAAAAGTACTATGGTCAAAGAAAATCTGAAATTAAAGACAAAGTCAATTGTAGCATCTTGAGAGACGTAGATCTTGAGTGAAAAGCTTGTATTTTCAGTTGATAAAATAATCATGTTCATTCAATGAAAGAACAGAGTTCTTCTACAACTGAATAAAGATGAAACCAGCTAAGAAGTTTGCTCTAAACTTTAGAAAAACCTAAAGAGAAGGGCTGCTTCTTGACTATTTAAGACCAGATAAGTAAGAGTTTTAACTTAAGGGCATTTGAGTGACTTGAGTACAAAAACAATCTTCTATCCTCAATATATGAAATGAAGGGCAGCTTTCATGTTATTAAAGTGTGACGACAGTATTCATTAAAATTCTTTATAGGAGCCTTAGTCATATGTAAATACATAAAAAGTTCCCATGCAAAAGGTAAATTGGATATCAACTTGATATTTTTGCTTTATAGCAGACAATACTGCACATGAGAAAAAAAGGAATAAAATTGACAAATAAGTAGAGAAGCAAGGGACAAACGGGATAAAAGCAACAGGCTTCAAGATAGTTATATCAATGTTTGGTTATTGTGTGTTTTTTGAATTTAAAAAACAAAGTCTTGCTTCATGTTCACTGAGGCATTTCAAAACGGAATGACACATGTCCTCTCCTCTACACAGTCTGAAAAACCAAAGGATAAGGTAAGGAAGATAAGCTGAAATATTCCTTTTTTCTCTCTCTCTTCTAATTTCTCCTTCCCTCACTCTTTCATTTTAACAATTTGGATAAGAAAAGTTTTAAATTAGATTGCTTCTCCAGGCACATTCTTAGGGGGAAAAAAAACTTAAAAGAGAGGAGTAATCTGAGTATATTTTGACATATATAGAAATAGAAAAAAAATCAGTGTCAAGAAAAGGGTTCCATGAATGAATTATAGTACAGTAACCATGTGAACTTCTAGATGTTCAAGCTGGTTTTAGAAAAGACAGAGAAACCAGAGATCAAATTGCCAACATCCACTGGATCATCAAAAAAGCAAGAGAGTTTCAAAAAAATCATCTATTTCTGCTTCATTGACTATGCCAAAGCCTTTGACTGTGTGGATCATAATAAACTGTGGAAAATTCTGAAAGAGATGGGAATACCAGACCACCTGACCTGCCTCTTGAGAAACCTATATGCAGGTCAGGAAGCAACAGTTAGAACTGGACATGGAACAACAGAATGGTTCCAAATAGGAAAAGGAGTATGTCAAGGCTGTATATTGTCACCCTGCTTATTTAACTTCTATGCAGAGTACATCATGAGAAATGCTGGCCTGGAAGAAGCACAAGGTGGAATCAAGATTGCCAGGAGAAATATCAATAACCTCAGATATGCAGATGACACCACCCTTATGGCAGAAAGTGAAGAGGAACTCAAAAGCCTCTTGATGAAAGTGAAAGAGGAGAGTGAAAAAGTTGGCTTAAAGCTCAACATTCAGAAACCGAAGATCATGGCATCCAGTCCCATCACTTCATGGGAAATAGATGGGGAAACAGTGGAAACAGTGTCAGACTTTATTTTTGGGGGCTCCAAAATCACTGCAGATGGTGANACATTCAGAAAACTAAAATCATGGCATCTGGTCCCATCACTTCATGGGAAATAGATCGGGAAACAGTGGAAACAGTGTCAGACTTTATTTTAGGGGGCTCCAAAATCACTGCGGATGGTGATTGCAGCCATGAAATTAAAAGATATTTACTCCTTGGAAGGAAAGTTATGACCAACCTAGATAGCATAATAAAAAGCAGAGACATTACTTTGCCAACAGAGGTCTGTCTAGTCAAGGCTATGGTTTTTCCAGTGGTCAGGTATGGATGTGAGGGTTGGACTGTGAAGAAAGCTGAGCGCTGAAGAATTGTTGCCTTTGAACTTCAACTGGTGTTGGAGAAGACTCTTGAGAATCTCTTGGACTTCAAGGAGATGCAACCAGTCCTTTCTAAAGGAGATCAGTCCTGGGAGTTCATTGGAAGGACTGATGCTAAAGCTGAAACTTCATTATTTGGGCCACCTCATGTGAAGAGTTGACTCATTGGAAAAAACTCTGATGCTGGGAGGATTGGGGGCAGGAGGAAAAGGGGACGACGGAGGATGAGATGGCTGGATGGCATCACAAACTCGATGGACATGACTTTGTGTGAACTCCAGGAGTTGGTGATGGACAGGGAGGCCTGGAGTGATGTGACTCATGGGGTCACAGAGAGTTGGACATGACTGAGTAGGTGAACTGAACTGAAACAATGGTTAAAATAAAACTAGAGTGACTATGTTAATATCAAATAAAGCAGACATAAGAACAGGAGAATTACTGGATACAAAGAACATAATATATTGATGACAGGGTCGTTTCACTCTTTGATAGCTCAGCTGGTAGGGCGGAAAACTGAAATGATGACAGAGTCCAATTACCAAGAAGACACAACAAAGTTATGTGTATGAACCAAATAACATATCTTTAAAATGTACAAAGCAAAAACTGAAGCTGAAAACAAAGACCACTAAAATATTGGAAAGTAATTATTCTCCGATTAAATATATTAATTTAAAAAATTTAGTTAGACTCTAAACACTACTTTTAATAGAACAAGTAAACACAAAATCAGCAAGGACCTAAAAGTTCTGAACAAGACTCAGATTACTTGATATGTATAGAACATACAACACAACAGACGAATATACGCTGTTTTCAAGCGTATTTGAAACATTCACCAAGATAGACAAGATCTTGGGCCATAAAACAGACCCCAACAAATTTTAAGTTACTGAAATAACACACTATACATTCTCTGACCATAATGAAATTAAACTAGAATCCAATAACATAAAAATGTTGACAAAACCCAAATCTTTTAAAATTAAATATTAAGCGATGGCACCCCACTCCAGTACTCTTGCCTGGCAAATCTCATCGGTGGAGGAGCCTGGTGGGCTGCAGTCCATAGGGTCGCAAGGAGTTGGACACGACTGAGCGACTTCACTTTCACTTTTCACTTTCATGCATTGGAGAAGGAAATGGCAACCCACTCCAGTGTTCTTGCCTGGAGAATCCCAGGGATGGGGGAGCCTGGTGGGCTGCCATCTATGGGGTTGCACAGAGTCGGACACGACTGAAGCGACTTAGCAGCAGCAGCAGCAAGTGATACATTGATCACAAAGAGTATAAAGAAACATTTTAACATATTTTGAACTAAATGAAAATGAAAATAATATATCGTTCAATCAGTTTTATGTAGTCTGCTTCACTATTGTCATTGTTGAATCAAAGATGAATCTAAATATTGCTATGAGATAGAAATGATAAACTCTATAGTCATTTTATTATAAGAAAGAAAGATAATTATTTGAAAGTTTAGAATACAGATATTTTAGAAAGTCCCTCTAAAATATCTTCCTTTAAATTCTCTGAGCATAATGAATGAAAAAATATATTTTAACCATGAGAAACAATCCACTTCTTGTTTGAATTGAACTACATATTTATTCTTCCAACTAGATGGATATTTATTGAATATCCTCTGTGTGCCAGAGAAAGACTCAGTTCTTTCCTACCATGTCTTTATTCCCAAATTCTCATCAAGAAATTCTCAGTGACACCAGCTGAGCATACCTCAATTTAACTCCATTATGATATTATCCTGACATTTTGTCAGATTATTTAAGTGCTCAGACCCATAAGATTGCTTCCCCCTCCTACTTCATATGCCAGTCACAGATAGTCAGTTGCTTAATTATCCATAACTTCTGTCTAATGTGGCTACAAATTGAAGGGTCTTGAGATTTCCAGAGCAGCTTACAGAACTCAGGGAAATGCTTTCTATGTTTATCAATTTGTTAGAAGATAAAGGATATACATGAACAGTCAGATGAAGAGATACATAGGGCAAAATCTGGGAAGATCCCAAGCATGGGAGCTTCTGTTTCTGTGGACAGGGTCAAAGACAAATATTATAATATGAAATACTCCTGGTACCCATATTAGTTAAAAATTTATAAGGGTTTTAAGAGCTCTGTGCTAGGAATGGTGTACACACACACATCTATATACTAGAATATTATAGAATATTAGAATAATAGAATATATATACATATCTTCTATTCTATATAAATGTAATATATATGTTTATATATATACACACATTCTATAATGTAATGTATATACAATATATTCTATTATATTAGAACCAGGTACTGTTAAGTAAAGAAGATTAGACCAAAAATTAAATGGATGAATGAATTAATCTTTAAGGAATTTCTGTTTGTGTCTTAGAGAATGAGTAGGGGATGAGCAGAAAATCCCATTCCAGGCAGAGGGAAAAAGTGCAAAGAAATAGACACAGAACAAGCAAAATTTGCTCTGAGAAGATACTATTTCTTCCTCTTAAATCCTCTAGTGGGGACTGGATGCACTATCTACAGTGCAACAGTTAAATCATGGAATCAAAGAGTAGTCTGTTGGTAGAATAATAAAAGTACATGGAATAGTTAGATAGCCCAAGGGGTGGGAAGGGAAGAGATAGAACACACATTTCAGGCCAATCTACATTTTGTACTCCAAATGAAATTTCTCAGGCATCTTTAATTTAAAAAAAAGAAATATTATGCAAGGCTGGGCAAAAGTTGTCCAATTCTGAGCTACCTAGACTGTTTTCACTTCACCTAATCCCTATTAAAGCATAATCTTCTCAAATATCCTTTCATGGTATATGGAAAGCATGATCTAATCTAATTCAATCTAATTTTTATGATTGTGGATTAACAATTAATATGAAAAAGAGAAGGGATTTTCCAAAGAAAGTAATTTCCTTGAGGAAAAAAGAAAAATCCCTCCACAAACTACAAGAAGCCTTTTGGTTTTATCATTTTTATTATTTTCCCCTCTAGGGCAATGGCATCCCACTCCAGTACTCTTGCCTGGAAAATCCCATGGATGGAGAAGCCTGGTAGGCTGCAGTCCATGAGGTCACTAAGAGTTGGACACGACTGAGCAACTTCACTCATTTTTCACTTTCGTGCATTGGAGAAGGAAATGGCCATCCACTCCAGTGTTCTTGCATGGAGAATCACAGGGACGGGGGAGCCTGGTGGGAGGCCCTCTATGGGGTCACACAGATTGGACACGACTGAAGTGATCTGGCAGCAGCAGCAACATGATAAGTCAGTAATGAGAATCTAAAATCATAAATAAAGTGATCACAGCAGATCACTTTAAATTAAATTTAAATTTTTTAAATTTTAAGCTGCATGGCTTTAACAGGAGAAAAGTGATTCTACTACCACGCTGGATATTTTTTTTGTAGTAAATGCACAGATACATTGCACTGTTTAAATGTTGAAATGCCTATTTTGCTTTTTCAGAATTATTTTAATTATTAGCTCTTATATGATCAGCATGATAAGCATTAATCGTTTTGTGATCTAACTCATCAGCCTTTCCAAAGTTATTAAGGTAAATTCTATTCTAAATTTTTTCCTAAAAGGTTCCATTATTTTATTTCCATTTATCAAAAGTCACAAATATGTTTCATTTTCTCTG
Source organism: Neotragus moschatus (assembly GCA_006410615.1). Taxonomy (NCBI): domain Eukaryota; kingdom Metazoa; phylum Chordata; class Mammalia; order Artiodactyla; family Bovidae; genus Neotragus; species Neotragus moschatus. The sequence goes on along the minus strand of SJYA01001316.1, from coordinate 556,075 downwards.
CCTTACTTTGATAAATAAAGTAATGCTTATATTAGTAGGTAAATTATCTACATTTCAGGAGTGAGATAAAATAGAGAGGAGTGAAAATGTAACCAGCAACAATAGGTGGGTTTAAGGCTGAGAAGAGAAGCTGCAGAGAAAACAGACAAGAAATAATGAAATTTTACTCAAATATCTAATGAATTTGCGTGAGAAATATTGTTCTAAACGTTCCATATTTGAACAGATGTTACACAGTAATTTGAGTTACTTTATTAATGAGTATTACCTGAATATAGATTTCAAATGTATATAAAATAAATTTCTAGATAACAATGTTTTACCTGTTTGGAAAATTATCATAAATGATTTGGTAACTAAGGATCTAGACATGTCTATTTGGCTTAAACCAATAATTTTGGAGTCTCAGACCAATAATGAAGAAGTGAAGTAAAGTGAAAGTCATTCAGTCATGTCTGACTCTTTGCCACCCCTTGGAATGTCCATGGAATTTTCCAGGCCAGAATACTGCAGTGGGTAGCCTTTCCCTCCTCCAGCGAATCTTCCCAACACAGGGATCAAACCCAGGTCTCTCACATGCAGGATATTCTTTACCAGCTGAGCTACAAGTGAAGCCCAAGAACACTAGAATGAGTAGTCTGTCCCTTCTCCAGGGGATCATTATTAGAAAACACTTCAAATATACAGAGAAGCAAAATATTCATCTCTCTACAATGCAAATTTCATAAGTATTTCCCTTTGTTATATTTTATTCAGGTCCTGGTTTTTAAGATCTATAAATGTTTCAGATAGAGTTGTGAATTTTTAATCCAATTTTTCTCCCTTCTTCCTCTGAGGCAACCACTATCCTATTATGACTTTAATTTTTATCTCACATGCTAATAAAGTAATGCTCAAAATTCTCCAAGCCAGGCTTCAGCAATGCATGAACCGTGAACTTCCAGATGTTCAAGCTGGTTTTAGAAAAGTCAGAGGAACCAGAGATCAAATTGCCAACATCTGCTGGGTCATCCAAAAAGCAAGAGAGTTCCAGAAAAATATCTATTTCTACTTTATGGACTATGACAATGCCTTTGACTCTGTGGATCACAATAAACTGTGGAAAAATCTGAAAGAGATGGGAATACCAGAACACCTGACCTGCCTGTTGAGAAACCTATATGCAGGTCAGNGGGGGCTCCAAAATCACTGCAGATGCTGACTGCAGCCATGAAATTAAAAGACCCTTACTCCTTGGAAGAAAAGTTATGACCAACCTAGACAGCATATTCAAAAGCAGAGACATTACTTTGCCAACAAAGGTCTGTCTAGTCAAGGCTATGGTTTTTCCACTGGTCATGTATGGATGTGAGAGTTGTTCTGTGAAGAAAGCTGAGTGCTGAAGAATTGATGCTTTTGAACTGTGGTGTTGGAGAAGACTCTTGAGAGTCCCTTGGACTGCAAGGAGATCCAACCAGTCCATTCTGAAGGAGATCAGCCCTGGGATTTCTTTGGAGGGAATAATGCTGAAGCTGAAACCCCAGTACTTTGACCACCTCATGTGAAGAGTTGACTCATTGGAAAAGACTCTGATGCTGGAAGGGATTGGGGCAGGAGGAGAAGGGGACGACAGAGGATGAGATGGCTAGATTGCATCACTGACTCGATGGACGTGAGTCTGAGTGACCTCTGGGAGTTGGTGATGGACAGGGAGGTCTGGCGTGCTGCAATTCATGGGGTTGCAAAGAGTCAGACACGACTGAGCGACTGAACTGAACTGAACCATGTAACAAGAAAAATTGTGGAGGAAATGGATGTTTAATAATGTTGTTAGCATAATTGCCTGTATATACCAAAGAAAACCTAGAAACAAAATATGGTCTTCCCATAAAGCAAAAGAATAACAACTATCAATTATTTAAAAATTAGAAAATACTTTTATACCTTTGGAAGGTATATTTTTATACCTTTAAGAGGAATGCCCTCTTAAAGAAAGAAAACTCAGAAACTATGAAGTAATAGATAGCTACGTTTAAATATATATAATTTAAATACTTCTGAATGCAAAAACTACACACAAACAAGAAAGACAAGAATCAGTCAGAATGTAGTCATAAAAATAAATGTTATATCTCTACTATATGATGAATTCTATCATTTTCTAGTCAAAAACAATTAAAGAAATTTAAAAGTGGGCAAACATATTACTAGCCATGTAGAAGAGGAAATACAAATGGGTGACATATAAAAAAGGTATAAAACCTCAAAAATATAAGTTAAAAACAAGCTTTCTTCTTTTTCCTTGACTGGATAATATGTAAAAATTGATAATATTTAATACTAGCATTATTTTAGGGAAAAAGGTACTTTTATACATTTTTGATTGCTATATAATTCATACCAGTTATTTGGAGAATAATATAGCCATTCCTAATAAAATTTAAATGTGTACTAATTTTGACTCAATAGATCACTTTAAGAAAGTAATCCATTAAGATTAAACTTCAGCATATAAGTTTATACATTCAAAGTTTTCATTATCTTCATAAATAACAAATATATGGAGACAATCTGAAAGATCCAAAATAAGGAAATGACTGAATGAATTTTCTGATATCTATTCCACGAATCACTGTAGATGGTCATTGCAGTCATGAAATTAAGAGACACTTGCTCCTTGCAAGAAAACCTATGACAAACCTAGACAGTGTATTCAAAGCAGAGACATTACTTTGCCAACAAAGGCCCATCTAGTCAAAGAAACGGTTTCTCCAGTAGTCATGTATGGATGTGAGAGCTGGACCATAAAGAAAGCTGAGTGCTGAAGAATTGATGCTTTTTAACTGTGATATTGGAGAAGACTTGAGAGTCCCTTGGGCTGCAAGGAAATCCAACCAGTCAATCCTAAAGGAAATCAGTCCTGAGTGTTCATTGGAAGGACTGATGCTGAAGCTCCAATACTTTGGCCACCTGATGTAAAGAAGTTACTCATTAGAAAAGACCATAATGCTGAAAAAGATTGCAGGCAGGAGGAGGAGGGGATGACAGAGGATGAGATGGTTGGTTGGCATCACTGACTCGATGGACATGAATTTGAGCAAGCTCCAGGAGTTGGTAATGGACAGGGGAGCTTGGCATGCTGCAGTTCATGGGTTCNTGACTCATTAGAAAAGACCATAATGCTGAAAAAGATTGCAGGCAGGAGGAGGAGGGGATGACAGAGGATGAGATGGTTGGTTGGCATCACTGACTCGATGGACATGAATTTGAGCAAGCTCCAGGAGTTGGTAATGGACAGGGGAGCTTGGCATGCTGCAGTTCATGGGTTCACAAAGAGTCAGACATTACTGAGCGACTGAACTGAACTGATTCTATGAATACATATATGTTAATAGTATGCAATTATTTAAAAATAAGGTATTAATGTTATGGGAAAATGTTTATAATATACTGTCAAGTGAAAAAAATGCTAGCAGATAGGATATTTTAGGAAACATAAATCATAGAAAAAGGGAAAAAAAGAAAATAGAAATACATGACGTAACCTAGACATAACCCGTATTATATTTTGTTATATTTTTATTAGTTTATCTTTCTACCAAGTTCAAAGTTTGCCTAAACCAACCTTAAAGGATGCCTCAAAATACATAATCAACAGAGTGAAAAAGCAAACTGTATGGAACAGAATAGACAGCTGAGAATTAGTCCTCTCTATATATAGTCAACAGAATTCTGACAAAGGAGCAAAGACAATCTCTTCAACAAATGATGCTGTAACAACTGGACAACTACATGCAAAAAAAATTAATTTAGGCACAGACATTATATCATTCAAAAATTTAATTTAAAATGGATCACAGTCTGTAAAACTCAAAAGTATAAAACTCCTGGAAGATAACACAGAAGAAAACCGAGATGACTTTGGATACAGTGAAGCCTTTTTAGATAACAACAACAAAGACACGCCCATGAAAGAAAGAACTGATTAGCTGGATTTTATTAAAATTAAAAACAACTGGTCTGTGAAAGAGAACATCAAGAAAATTAGAAGACAAGCCACAACGGGGAGGAAATAAAAGACATATATGATAAAGGACTGTTTTCCAAATATACAAGGAACTAATAATTCTTTCAATAATAAGAAAATAAATAGCTCAGTTAAAAAATAGGCCAAATCCTTAACAAATATTTCACTGAAGGATATACAGATGACAAATAATGATATGGAAAGGGTTTTTTTTTGTTTGTTTGTTTTGTTTTTTAACCACTAGTGCCACCTGGGAAGCCCCATATATCATTAGGAAGTGCAAATTAAAACAACTAGTTGTCACTACTGGAGAAGGCAATGGCACCCCACTCCAGTAGTCTTGCCTGGAAAATCCCATGGACAGAGGAGCCTGGTGGGCTGCAGTCCATGGGATCATGAAGAGTCGGACACGACTAAGCGACTTCACTTTCACTTTTCACTTTCATGCATTAAAGAAGGAAATGGCAACCCACTCCAGTGTTCTTGCCTGGAGAAGCCCAAGGACGGGNTAGTTGTCACTACTGGAGAAGGCAATGGCACCCCACTCCAGTAGTCTTGCCTGGAAAATCCCATGGACAGAGGAGCCTGGTGGGCTGCAGTCCATGGGATCATGAAGAGTCGGACACGACTAAGCGACTTCACTTTCACTTTTCACTTTCATGCATTAAAGAAGGAAATGGCAACCCACTCCAGTGTTCTTGCCTGGAGAAGCCCAAGGACGGGGGAGCATGGTGGGCTGCCGTCTATGGGGTCACACGGAGTCACCCACCACTGAACCAACTTAGCAGCAGCAGCAGCAGCAGCAGCAGTTGCCACTACACAATCATTAATGGCCTAAAAATGACAACTCTTTGCATGAAGTGGCCAAAGTATTGGAGTTTCAGCATTAGCATCAGTCCTTCCAATGAACACCCAGGACTGATCTCTTTTAGAATAGACTGGTTGGATNTCCACATAGAAGAAAGGTCCAGCACAAGGTAATCAATCTCATCTAAAACATTGCATAAAGAAGGATTTGAAAAACTAGTTCAGAGCCATGGAAATTTCACTGTGGGAGTTTTATATATGTCATAAAATCTCCTGCTATGGAATTTTTAGATCTAATTTTCATTCCTCGATAAGAATTGAAAGACAAATTACTTTCAAGCAGCAGCTCAGCCCTATTCACCTTTTCTGGAAAAATCTGAAATGGTCTAGGACCTTCCAGAATACAGCATGTTGATGATGTCTATTTTTAAGAGTTTGCTCTTCCCATCATATGAGGCATTATAGTATTCTGAATTTGTGATTTTAGTGCATGACTTGTGACTGCACCANCAGCAGCTCAGCCCTATTCACCTTTTCTGGAAAAATCTGAAATGGTCTAGGACCTTCCAGAATACAGCATGTTGATGATGTCTATTTTTAAGAGTTTGCTCTTCCCATCATATGAGGCATTATAGTATTCTGAATTTGTGATTTTAGTGCATGACTTGTGACTGCACCATGGTATGTGTTCTGAAGAGAAGCAATGCTTTCCAGATGGACATTTCTTTCTAAATAAATACTGTTAAATACCCTTCTTTTAAAGCAAGTTTTACTTTAATTCTTAGCCGATATGCTTACCGAATATGAATAAAATCCATTGAGCACTTAGGAGCCCTGCTCTCTAGGGCTTATACATTTTCTATAAATCTTATAAATGGAACCCTCTGTCAGGGAGCTTCCCNCATGGTATGTGTTCTGAAGAGAAGCAATGCTTTCCAGATGGACATTTCTTTCTAAATAAATACTGTTAAATGCCCTTCCTTTAAAGCAAGTTTTACCTTAATTCTTAGCCGATATGCTTACCGAATATGAATAAAACCCATTGAGCACTTAGGAGCCCTGCTCTCTAGGGCTATACATTTTCTATAAATCTTATAAATGGAACCCTCTGTCAGGGAGCTTCCCTTTGTGCAAAATAGACACAGTATAAAAAGTATTTTATTCGGAGAAGGCAACAAAACATAACTTACATAGGTCAAGTTCAGAGATACACACAACTCTGAGGTTTTTTTCATCTTATAAATGTGCTTCAACAAGAATGACTAAATAGAATACACATTTGATTTCCACTGACTGATTTGATTTCTAGCATTGCAATTTTTGAAAATTTTATTTTTAAAAATAATAGTTTACTATTGTATTATATATAATACAATATTACATCCAAATGAATGATTAGATAAATATTGTGGCAATTTACCTTTACAAATCTTTATACTTTGTTGTCTTTCACCTTTGAAAATATGTTTCAAGTACTTGGATTTTACTAGATGTTTCATCCTTTCCGTTATGCCTATAATTCCAGAAGTGTAGCTTACAAAGATTATTCTAAGAAAAATAAGAAACTGTTGTGGAACTTCTATAAAATTAAATTTCAAGAGTACTGTCATTTGTGGGCCAAAATTAATATCCGAAATAATGATACAGAACTGTGTCATCTCCCTCTATAAGAAAGCAATAAGAACAAAACAAAGCAGTTTTATAGCAAAAAGAAAAAAAAATTATTATATATATTTCTGGCTTTGCCTCCAACAGAAAGGAATCTCCACTAAATAACTTCATGGAGATTTTCAAGGTATTGATTTTGCCTATAATCTGAGACACTCAGATTGTGAAAGTGTGTATCAGCTACTGCAATAGTAGCAACAGTAGTAACAGCAGACAAGGTTAGATCCACTGCTGCTACTATACAGTCCAGTACCTTGAAACATTTTTCTATAGTATGTCTTCCCTGGTGGCTCAGAGAGTAAAGAATCTGTGTGCCATGCAGGAGACTGGGGTTCAATCCCTGGGTCGGGAAGATCCCTGGAGAAGGAAATGGCAACCAACTCCAGTATTTTTTCCTGGAGAATTCCATGGACAGAGGAGCCTGGCAGGCTACAGTCCATGGGGTCACAAAGAGTTGATCACAACTGAGCAAATACATAAATACAGTTCTTTCCCTCTCTCATATATACATACATACATCTGTAAGTGTGTGTTAGTCATTCAGTCATATTTGGTTCTTTGTAATCCCATGGACTATAGCCCACTAGGCTTCTCTGTCATGGAATTCTCCAGGCAGGAATACTGGACTGGGTTGCCATTTCCTCTTCCAGGTGTGTGTGTGTGTGTGTGTGTGTGCATGCGCGCACGCGCACGTGCACATCTGTGCATATGTGTGTGTGTGTGTNTTATATATATTTCTGGCTTTGCCTCCAACAGAAAGGAATCTCCACTGAATAACTTCATGGAGATTTTCAAGGTATTGATTTTGCCTACAATCTGAGACACTCAGATTGTGAAAGTGTGTATCAGCTACTGCAATAGTAGCAACAGTAGTAACAGCAGACAAGGTTAGATCCACTGCTGCTACTATACAGTCCAGTACCTTGAAACATTTTTCTATAGTATGTCTTCCCTGGTGGCTCAGAGAGTAAAGAATCTGTGTGCCATGCAGGAGACTGGGGTTCAATCCCTGGGTCGGGAAATCCCTGGAGAAGGAAATGGCAACCCACTCCAGTATTTTTTCCTGGAGAATTCCATGGACAGAGGAGCCTGGCAGGCTATAGTTCATGGGGTCACAAAGAGTTGATCACAACTGAGCAAATACATAGATACAGTTCTTTCCCTCTCTCATATATACATACATACATCTGTAAGTGTGTGTTAGTCATTCAGTCATATCTGGTTCTTTGTAATCCCATGGACTATAGCCCACTAGGCTTCTCTGTCATGGAATTCTCCAGGCAGGAATACTGGACTGGGTTGCCATTTCCTCTTCCAGGTGTGTGTGTGTGTGTGTGTGTGTGCATGCGCGCACGCGCACGTGCACATCTGTGCATATGTGTGTGTGTGTGTCCTGAGGAGCCCACATTATATGGGGGTGGTAGGGCTCTTCCTGACACTATATTGTAGTTATGAAGAATTTGAAAAAGCAGCGATGAACTTTCCCCATGACTCTTGTAATCACCACATAAATCAAGGATACTAGAAGGCATCATAGGGGTGGGGGGCGGGTAGGAAAGAAAATCAGTGGGAAGATCTGTCACTATGCTGCTAATTCACAGTTGACTCATTTGTGGGGGATGAAGAAGATGCATCATTTTAACAAGTCTAGGAAGGGGGCATTTAAAAAAAGACCTCAAGTTTTGAAATGCATTCACTGCATTAATTACACTTCTGCTTAGGACACTGCAATTGGCCTATACTGCCTGACATTGAAGGCCTTAGAAAACCTTGACTTTTTTGTCAAAATTGGGTTTCTAGAAAAAAATAGATTGAGGTTGAGTCTGGTCTAACAGAGCTCCTAGAATGGGAAGAGGACATCAAGCAGAAAGTTTAGGGGTTACTCAGTGACTGCAGAAGGAGATGAGCCATCCAAAAGAAATGAGTGTCTGCCGGGATGGAAAAAATAGAGAAGTCTGAGCGAAAACTCCAGGATCCCACAAAAGGGCACATGAAATTCAACTTTATGCATCTGTCATCCCAGAGAGCTTGAAGCCAACTTATCCAGTTCAGATAAAATCTGTTCAATTCAATGTCTTTTATTCTTCATATTTCCCACCCCTGTGAGGTCAAAAACCACAGCTAGAACACAAGAGCATGAGAGAGAAAAAGAAAGCTCAAATCAAAGGAAAATATATGTTAACAAAACCATATTCTTGTTCCAGTTGAGCTCAATTCCAGTTGAACTATTTCAAATCCTAAAAGATGATGCTCTTAAAGTGTTCCACTCAATATGTCAGCAAATTTGGAAAACACAGCAGTGGCCACAGGACTGGAAAAGTCACTTTTTATTCCAATCCCAAAGGAGGACAATGCCAAAGAATGTTCAAAGTGTTGCACAATTGCACTCATCAGACATGTTAGCAAAGTAATGCTCAAAATCTCCAAGCCAGGCTTCAACAGTACGTAAACTGAAAACTTCCAGATGTTCAAGCTGGATTTAGAAAAGGCAGAGGAACCAGAGATCAAATTGCCAGCATCCATGGGATCATTGAAAAAAGCAAAAGAATTCCAGAAAAAATCTACTTCTGCTTTACTGATTATGCCAAAGCCTTTGACTGTGTAGATCACAACAAACTGTGGAACATTCTTAAAGAGATGGGAATACCAAACCAATTTACCTGCCTCCTGAGAAGTCTGTATGCAGGTCAAAAGCAATAGTCAGAAACAGACAAGGAACACCAGACTGGTTCCAATAGGGAAAGGAGTATGTGAAGGCTGTATTATATTGTCACCCTGCTTATTTAACTTACATGCAGAGAACATCATGAGAAATGCTGGGCTGGATGAAGCACAAGCTGGGATCAAGACTGCCGGGAGAAATATCAATAACCTCAGATACACAGATGACACCACTCTTATGGCAGAAAGTGAAGAGGAACTGAAAAACCTCTTGATGAAAGTGAAAGAGGAGAGTGAAAAAGTTGGTTTAAAATTCAACATTCAAAAAACTAAGATTATGGCATCCATTCCCATCCTTCCATGGCAAATAGATAGGGAAACAATGGAAACAGTGACAAACTTTATATTTTGGGGCTCCAAAATCACTGCAGATGGTGACTGTAGCCATCAAATTAAGACACTTGCTCCTTGAANTTAAAATTCAACATTCAAAAAACTAAGATTATGGCATCCATTCCCATCTCTCCATGGCAAATAGATAGGGAAACAATGGAAACAGGGACAATCTTTATATTTTGGGGCTCCAAAATCACTGCAGATGGTGACTGTAGCCATCAAATTAAGACACTTGCTCCTTGAAAGAAAAGCTATGACAAACCTAGACAGAATATTAAAAAGCAGAGACACTACTTTACCAACAAAGGTCCCTATAGTCAAAACTATGGTTTTTCCAGTAGTCATGTATGCATGTGAGAGTTGGTCTATACAGAAAGCTGAGCGCCAAAGAACTGATGCTTTCAAATTGTGGTGTTGGAGAAGACTCTTGAGAGTCCCTTGGACTGCAAGGAGATCCAACCAGTCCATCCTAAAGGAAATCAGTCCTGAATATTCACTGGAAGAACTGATGTTAAATCTGAAACTCCAATACTTTGGCCACCTGATACAAAGAACTGACTTATTGGAAAAGACCCTGATGCTGGGAAAGATTGAAAGCGGGAGGAGAAGGGGATGACAGAGGATGAGATGGTTCAATGGCATCACCGACTTGATGGACATGAGTCTGAGCAAGCTCTGGGAGTTGGTGATGAACAGGGAAGTCTGGTGTGCTGCAATCCATGGAGCTGCAGAGTCAGACACGACTGAGTGATTGAGCTAACTAACTGATCCTTGTTCATACTGCAGGTACAAGCTGGAGGAAGGAGGGAAAACAATTGTAACCAACTGAATTCCACAGCTTGGGAAAAATAAATGAGATATTTCATTTCTTATTTGAGACTTCTTTCAGGATAAAGTGTCTACAGTGGAGCACTGCATCTATTTTTTAAAGGTGGGCAGAAAAATCATGATCCTGCTGGAATTTTTAAGCCAGGGGCAAGGAAATATTATACCTGATTAAAGTTTAAAGGAAAATCCTAAAAGATGAAGATCCACACAATGTGCTCACTAAGCTTATTAGTTACACATACAATTTATAAAGTTTACCTACTAGCTAGTGAAAATAGGCAATACTCCCTAAAACTTCAGATAGGGAATTCCCAGGGTAGTGTCTGATAAGCCCTCCTGAGTCACTTAGTCATTCTCAAATCAATAACTCTACTCAAGGGACTGCTGTACTCTGACCAGGCATGTATCAGTTTTCCATTTATTCAGTAAAAGGGGCTTGGTTATCATGAGAAAGATGCAAGAAGTGAAAGACAGACAAAAACAGCAAAGTGCTATCCACTATGATAAGTATCATAGTATCTTGAGTATATCAGTAAGACACCAAGTTAGCATGTGAAAGAAACATTATTATACCCTGTTCCTATGGTCTTTCTTCAACACAGTGGCTATCTAGCAAAATGTCTGTGGTGACTTAGACAAAGTGCAATTAATATAATATCTTATTGTTTAAATATTTTTCTAAATTAAAATTAAATTTTCTCTTCTATCAAGGGACCTCTAAAAATTTAGATCAGAAATATAATTTGGAATATATCATGCTAGAAATTAATACTTAATCATATGTATATCTTGGTTCATTTCATAATCAGTGTTTGTCCTCCGTGCCTAAGTGGATTTATACTAAAGATCATAAATTTTCCCATCTTGATTTATCATCACTGAAAATATACAGGCAAAACATATATATTATTGATGTCATATAGAATATACATATATAACAGGACTACTTACAGACCACCAAGAAAACCTCCTCCAATTGAAAGAGAAATAATTTCCTGATGAGGTTTAGGTTAAAATATTAGCTAGCTAGGAGGTCCTAGTTTTTCTTCTTCAATTTTCCCAGAGAAAGATATTAAAAACTAAGAAAGAAAACAAAGCCACAAAGCAGTGAAAATCAGGATAAATGGCCAGGCATCTGCTTGACTCCAGAGGGAATTTCTAATAACTAAAGGTTAGCTGGAGCCATTAAGCAGAATCATTTAGGAGAAGGTAATAAATTATGTCCATCAAACGTTAATGCATATTCTTACCTCAGAGACATGGTACCGTCACTGAGTAAAGCAGAATAAGTCATTGTTTTAAGGAGAAGAAACAGTTTTCTAAGTAACTCAAGCCATTCTCTGTTGCCCTCTATTACCACAACTGGGATTACAAATCCAATAATCAACAGATTCCATAATAAAACTGGACTAGAATTAACAAATTACTCCCCAGAAAGAAGTCAGTAGAAAAGGGAAATGAAGGCAAGAACCATGAGAAGACTACACACTCCAGGCTAGAGTTTTCAAACTGCTTCGAACTTTCTTAAAATTAATTCCTGTCTATACACTGAGGGAATAAAAGCAGGAGGGCCAATCCAGCACAGCTCATTAGATTAATGACTAAATAGCAAAGGACCTTTTAATTTTAAGCCTAGCAGTAAGTTTCTAATAGCAACCAGGTATTAGTGAGGTAGAACAAGAAGAATCAATTCATTTGGTGACTGGCAAGTATGACCACCTTTTCAATAAATGGTGAATACAAAAATAATAACATGTCAATTATGATGCGAAAGAAGAGGAACAGTGCGTCTAGGTTGCACAAATAAAAACATTCTTCTTTAATAATACAGAGTATAAGTCAAAAAAGGTAAATTTTAGAATTCAAATAGGTGAACTGTTTTTACATTTATATGATATTATTATTAACAATTCTATACAAAGACATTTAAAAACAAGAATTTAAATGAAGAATTTTTAAAACTGTCTTAGAATTCCTAATTTTAAAGGACACTGAACCCAGAAGAATTTTAACTATGAAATTTTAATCTTTCAAGTAACAGATAAGTACAAGCTGAGTAAACTGAGGCATCCAGTGGTACCCATCATGTGCTGAGGGGCTACTGGACACCAGGAATAAAGCAGTGGGCAAGAAAATCTCAGCCATCCACCATCTCAGCCATCTCACCCCCACAGAGCTTACAGTTGGTCTGCAGAGAGATCACAGGTCCAAAGCACAAAACAAAAAGGCAGGGCACCTCAAATTTCTTCATTTGTATGTGATATAATAACCTGATGATAATAATACATATACATACCCATAAAAATAGATAAAACATCTATAAACAAAGGTGCTAAATTAAGACAGCAAGTGCTAGTAAACAATAACTACGCTCAGATGCTCAGTCATGTCCAACTCTTTGAAACCCCAAGATCGCCAGGCTCCTCTGTCCTTGGGATTCTCCAGGCAAGAATACTGGAGTGGGATGCCATTTCCTCCTCTAGGAGATCTTCCCAACCAAGAGACTGAATCCACATTTTTTAGGTCTCCTGCATTAGCAGGCAGATTTTTTTTTACCACTAAAGCCACCTAGGAAGCCCCAGTAAACAAAAACTAGACTTTCATAGTAAAAGATGGTACAAAGGGAAAGTTTAATTTATCCCAATATTAAAGTTTTGACATAATATTAGAAAGTGTATTAAATAATTAGGTCAAAAATAAAAAGCCATGTTTTTAGTTAAATCGACTGTAAAATGTTACATTTGGCAAAATGAAAATCATAAAAAACAATGACTGGAATGAAACAGAACCTGCAGGAAATAATAGGTCAAAATAATAATGTAAAAACTGAGATTTCAAAACATAGAATACATAGATGTAAGACAGTATATAATGAAGCTGATATTTTAATTCAGAGGAAAGGATTAGTCAATAGTTATGAGACTGTTATTTATTATCAAAAAGAAGGTTAAGCTTTTACAATAGAAAACAAGGTAAATTTAAGATGGGTTAAGTGTAAAATATGAATAATATTAAAAACAAAGCATAAAAGAATACATATTGAATTTCAGGTTATATTCTTTGTAAGAACAAAAGCAGAGGAAGCACTTACAAAATAAGAGTGAATCTCTGAAATTAAGTACACCATCTACTACTAACAATGTAATATGCAAATAAGTTATGATTAAATATTTTCAAAATATATTGCAGGAAATGGTATAGCATGCTTAATATATCTGAAGGTCTTGAAAATAGAGGAAAGAATAACAATAAGATTCACCAATGGAAAAATGGCATTAATGCATGACTCTGATGCTGGGAGGGATTGGGGGCAGGAGGAGAAGGGGACGACTGACGATGAGATGGCTGGATGGCACCACTGACTCGATGGGCATGAGTTTGGGTGAACTCCGGGAGTTGGTGATGGACAGGGAGGCCTGGCATGCTGCCATTCACAGGGTCGCAAAGAGTCGGACACGACTGAGTGACTGAACTGACTGACTGACTAAGACACCTCACACACAAAAAAGGAGAACTGGTAAGAATATCATAATTTACCAAATTAGATAAGACTATAACAAGACACATTTTCCTTGCCTCTACAAATGACAAAAGAAAAAGAAAGAAGAAAATCCGAATTTTCAGCAACAATAAAGATTTTGTGAAACAGAACAATTCATTTACTGTTGACCTGAGATTAACTGATACAGTCATCCTAGAAGATAATTTGTCAGTGTGTGTAAAGAACCTTGTAAACACTTAGGCCATTGGCAGTAGTTCTCAAATTAAGGTGCACTGAGGAAGCACACAGTTACGAACCTCTGGTGCCCTCTCTCTTCAGGCACTTTATAGCGACGATGACCATGTGGGGAAGTTTTTATGGTCTTGGTCTGAAAATGGCATTCTATTACCTCCTACCACACTGCATTAGCCAGAAATCAGACACGGCTCCAGCTTTTACAGGAGAAGCTGGGGAATATAAGCTGGGTGTGCCCAGGTGAAGTGAACAAAAAATATAACAAATTTTAATTAACACAAAGGAAATCTGCCACTCCATCTTTCCGAGAGGTGCACAGGTTGGAGGGAGCAGGTGAGCCGAATAGGTGAAAGGGATTAAGAGGTACAACACCTCCAGCTACATAATAAAGCCATAAGGGACACAATACACAGCATAAGGAACACATTCAATAACACTGTAATAACTTTGTATGAGGACAGATGGTTACTAGACTTACTGTGGTGATCATTTCATAATGTATGCAAATGTCAAATAACTGCATAGAATACCTGAAACTAATATAATATTGTATGTCAGCATATTAAAATTTTTAAAAATAGGTCCAAATAAGACAAGGAAACAAAAAATAATGGGAGGAGGGAATAAAAACTCTGAAGTAACAGTGATCAGTTGTTCACATATACTTGCTTTTCATGACTTTCACTATTGTGAAAAGTACCATTCAGGTATTTTATAGAATGTCCCTCAATATGTGATTCTGTGATACTGTTTTCATGATGAGACTTGGGTAACGGGTTTTGGGGAATAATACCAAAAAGGTGAAATGCCCTTCTCATCACAACATATTAGAAAGTCAGTCAGTTCAGCCACTCAGTCGTGTCTGACTATTTGTGACCCCACGGACTGCAACACGCCAGGCTTCCCTGTCCATCACTAACTCTCAGAGTTTATTCAGACTCATGTCCATCGAGTCAGTGATGCCATCCAACCATCTCATCCTCTGTCGCCCCCTTCTCCTCCTGCCTTCAATCTTTCCCAGTATCAGAGTCTTTTCCAATGAGTCAGTTCTCCGCATCAGGTGGCCAAAGTATTGGAGTTTCAGCTTCAGCATCAGTCCTTCCAATGAATATTCAGGACTGATTTCCTTCAGGATAGAGTGGTTGGATCTTCTTGCTTTCCAAGGGACTCCCAAGAGTCTTCTCCAACATCACACTTCAAAAGCATCATGATATTAAAATGATTTACCACACTAACCTTGGTCATTTGGTTAAGGTAGTGTTTGCCAGATTTCTGCGCTATAAAATCACTATTTGTTCACTTTCTATACTTTACTCTTTGGAAGTAAGTCACTAAGTCCAGCCAACACTCAAATAAGTCTGGGGAGTGGGGTAAAGAAGGATGCCTCTTTACCTCTTGAAGTGGGGAGTACATAAATTATTTATAACTTTTCTTTAAGGAAGATTTGTTACTTCTTCCTCATTTATTCAATAGCTAATTTGTGTCAGTCTGGACTCATAAATATTACTTTTATACTTTGGGTTATTAAAATGCTTTGNCCAAATATCCAAGTAGATCAGATAAATATCTTCTCAAGGAATTTATTCTTCTTTACCATTATCCCTAAAAAGTAATAGCTAACAATCCCAAAGGCATAAATTATCTGAAAAGATTTTGTTAAGCAGTATCTATGTATAAGACATTATAAAATATACTGTGAAATATTTTTTTTTAAGAAATAAAAAGTAGGACATGTTCTCTGGCCTCACTAAGATTACAGGGCAAATTAAAATATGAAGTTAGGTTGAACTAAAAATGCTAAAGATTCTAAAGTTATAGTGTCATATTCAAGTATAGCCTTTCAGATGGGAATTAAGGTTGGATTAAGTTGTATGATTCAGAATGTTGGAGATAGTCCGTAGTGACCCCTGAGGATTTCTGTACATTCTCTCTGTGTAGCAAAGAATATAAAGTCCTGATCACTCTTTCCCTAATCCATTCTGTTTTCTAGGGGTGTGTGTTTGTTTCGAGTGAACAGCATGGTGGGATAAAGTAACATTTCTTCCCAAAGAACAGCCTTATTTCTACTTTCTATGAAAGCAATAAATCTCCCAGGTGGTGGTTCCCTCTCCTCTGACCTGTAACATAGCCCACAATACGTGCAGGCATCCATCATGGGCCCTCTGTGACCCATGCATAGCTGCGAGACAAAATACAGGACATCTAGTTAAACTTGAATTTTGGATAAACAATGGGCTTTTTTCATGTGTGTTTTAAATACTAAAGACATATACGTATGATGATAAAAAACTAAGATTCAAATTTAACTATATATATAGTTACACTAAATTCAGCAAATCTGTCTCCATGAGCATAGAATTGGCAAACTAGCGACTTCTTTTGCTATGAGTGATAAAGTCCTTTGTTGCTGACCCATGATCTCATGTCTTGCTGGTGTTCATGATACAGTAACAGGTCAGTAACATTTCTTCCTTGGAAGGAAAGCTATGACAAACATAGACAGTATATCTAAAAGCAAAGACAACACTTTGCCGACAAAGTCCTATAAATTCAAAGCTATGGTTTTCCCAGTCATCGTGTACAGCTGTGAGAGCTAGAACGAAAGAAGACTGAGCACTGAAGAACTGGTGCTTTTGAACTGCGGTGCTAGAGAAGTCTCTTGAGAGTCCCTTGGACAGCAAGGAGATCAAACCAGTCAATCCTAAAGGAAATCAATCCTGAATATTCACTGGAGAGATTGATGCTGAAGCTGAAGTTCTAATACTTTGGCCACTTGACGGGAAGAGCTGACTCACTGGAAAAAACCCTGATCCTGGCCAAGACTGAGGATAGGAGGAGAAGGGGGCAACAGAGGATGAGATGGTTGGATAGCATCACTGACTCACTGGACATGATTTTGAGCAAATTCTAGGAGATAGGAAGGACCAGGAAGCCTGGTGTGCTGCAGTCCACAGGGTCGCAAAGAGTTGGACACTATTTAGTGACTGATTAGCAACAACAACAATGGGCTAGCATGTTACCCTGTGAGTACTGAAAAATCTAAGAATCTGAATAGTTCTTGACATAGGCAAGGGGAGCTTTGTTTGGACCTGTCCCAATTTAGGAGTTCATAGTTAAGCAAAGGAGGAAAGGCGGAGGTTTTTCCAGACAGGGAAACGGAGTCAAAATGGAATACTCTGAAAAATAAAAAGTAAAACTTCATATTCAGAAAAAGCAAAGTTATAGAAGGCCTTAAAATAGCACTGCTTTTGTTTTAGCTAAATTTCCAAGGATGTTTATACAGTGAACCGTCTTGAAAGATAGTATATCCTTCTGGAGCTAAGGGTGAGTCTGTTTACTGTTCAGTGTAATAAAGACAATGCCTCCTTGCGCAAAGTTCAGGCAAGCTTACGATGCCTTATAAAATATTCAAATACCCTAAATTTGATATTCCTCCCACGTAAGGCAGCACACTGTATGTTCCGGCATCACCTGAACCTCTTCATACCACCCGAAACAAATTGGTCCTGAGGGAGATGATGCAAATGTTGATACTCGTGCTACTGCTACTGCTTCATTTAATAAAAGGTCTATATCTCTCTGCCAGGTGTCTCGTACTTTTGCCAGCATCTATGAATTGTGGCATGCTAACTTGCAAACAGAATAAAATGCTATTTCTGCCCAGCTCTTAGGATCATAGAGGATTTTATAATCTTGAGGAATTTATACATGATGTGATAAGTCACTGGAGGACCTTTTTATGCTTTGGCTTGAGGGCTGACAGGAAGAAGAGGAGATGTTGACATGATCCCCATGCTCTTTCTCACCTTCAGGACCTTCGGTTATACTGTTTCTCTGGCTGTTAGAATGTTACCCTATCCTCTCGTCAGTACACAAAATGCAACCCCCTGCACACACATACCTAATTTCCAGGCTAAATACTTATGGATGAGCTGTCAACCATTCCAAGAAATCTTCCCTGACCCCTTCCAGTTCTGCCATTTTGCTTTTTCTAAGGACTCTGAAAGTGCCTTGTGCTTTATGGATTCTGTATCACACTATTGTACTGTCCTATTCGTGAATCATTTTACTCTCTAGACTTTAAGCTCTGTGAAGATATGTTTTAAACTCACATTCTCAATGCTCAGGATAATAACTGGCATATAAGAAGTCTTGATAAATATTTGTTCAAAGGAGAATTGTAGAAGTTACAGGAAATTCCCCTCTTTGTCATATGTTTGGCTGAATTGTCAAAGAATATATTTTTGAACACTCATCTATGATCATCGAGTGTTATGACACTTAATGACTGAGAGAAGACCAGGGCCCAATATTTTAGTTTCTCATCCTATTTCCAGGAAGGGTTTCCCAATTTAGTTGGCTCATTGCAAGCCTTGAAAGATGTCCTTTCTAGTCTCAAGAATTACTTATACAGCTAATTTTTTTTATGGTGGCTAACTTAAAGGGCAGATTTTTTTCCACTAAAGATAGAATTTAAAATATAGTTATTAAGTAATTATGGGGAAAGAAGGAGAGATGTTCATTCCAGATGAATAGAGACAGTGAACTACAGGTTCTATGGATTGAATTGTGTCTCCCTCAAATTCATAAACTGTGTACTAGAGAAGATCTTGAGAGTCCCTTGGACTGCAAGGAGATCAAACCAGTCAATCCTAAAGGAAATTAGTCCTGAATCTTCATTAGAAAGACTGATGCTGAAGCTGAAACTCCAATACTCTGGCCAACTGATTTGAAGAACTGACTCACTGGGAAAAGACCCTGATGCTGGAAAAGACTGAAGGCAGAAGGAGAAGGGGACTACAGAGGATGAGATGGTCAGATGGCATCACCAATTCAAAGTACAAGTTTGAGCAAGCTTTGGGAGTTGGCAATGGACAGGGAAGCCTGGCATGCTGCAGCCCATGGGGTTGCAAAGAGTTGAACATGACCTACTGAACTGAACTGAATTCCAAATATGATTACATTTGGAGATAGAGTCACGCTTCCCTGGTGGCTCAGATGGTAAAGCATCTGCCTACAATGCAGGAGACCAGGGTTCAATTCCTGGGTCGGGACAATCCCCTGGAGAAGGAAACGGCAATCCACTCCAGCACTCTTGCCTGGAAAAATCCCATGGACAGAGGAGCCTGATAGACTACAGTCCATAGGGTCGCAATGAGTCGGACACGACTGAGCGACCTCACTTTCACTTTCAAAGATACCATAGTGCTGGTATCTTTACAAAAAGAAAAATCATTCTCTTTATCTCTATATGCACACAGTATGTGGATATTGTGGAGGTTAAAGTTTCATCCCTTAGAGATTCATTGCATAGGTCTGTTCAGTTCAGAATTCTAAAAACATAAAAATATTTTATTTTAGTATGGCATCTAGTGCAGCAAAATTTTTATAAAAAATGAAATTAGAAGGTAATTTTTCTCTGCTAACACAATTATTTAAACTAAGATGTTAACCTGCTTGAGCTAAATTAATGTACTGAACTGAAGAGACTTGTGCATTTTTGAAACTTTATAAGATGGCAAGTAGAGCATAACATAAAGCGTCTTGAAGGGTTTTTTCATATACTGACAGACATTCTGTAATTAGCCAAATGTGTTTTTAAATGGCTTTCCTTTTTTATATTTCATAACAAAATGTTTAAAGGACAGAGTTATTTATACATACATCAATTCTGTTTTCTACTCAGTCTGTAGTATACTTAGGAAAACGCTATTCTTTGAGGACTTTGTATTAAGGGATATCGCCCTGATTCTGACAGGATTATCAATAAGATATTGAACTTGTTGAGGTTTAACAAGACAATTTAAAATCTCCTTTATAAGCTGGATGACAAATGGCATGCATGGGTCTCTTTTCTACCAACCATCTTAGCAACTCAGAAACAAAGCTATGCCAGAGTGAATATCTTAAACTACATGGTTCTGGTTGACAAACCTGGATTTTTCACATACATATCAAACTACAAACTAAAGTTTATAGTGAGAGGAAAATCAAATATACATCCAACTTGTGTTTTTTATTTTTCAATACTACTACTCTAATATTTATTAAATATTTGTGTCAGGTACTGTAGTTAGTTACTTCATATGAATTACTGCATTTTATCACTTCTAAGAAACACATTTTTCACATTTTAATATCTCCGAAATATGGATTTATCTTAAAATAACAATTAGACAACTGAATTCAGTTGTTACTGTGTGTACATATATGAACTTGACTCATCCCTAGGGTTATGATTGGATAACTGAAATTCCTCACTCAACAAATCATTTAAAGATAATAAATAAACTGGTAGTATATGTTTTGTTCTTAGTACATAAAATAATGGTGCAATTACAATATTCTCACTCATGGTCAAATTGTATCTAGATTTATTTTTTGCTGAAAAATACAATTTGTATTTCAATGGCAGCAACTCCAACTGTTCATCATTTCTTATAGGAATCTCATACCACACTTTCAAAGCAAAGACTAGAAATATTTTGGATCGGATTAGCCATTTATATATTTAAATATGGGGCTACCCAGGTGGCATAGTTGTAAAGAATCTGCCTGTCAATGCAGGAGATGAGGAGACACAGGTTTGATCCTTGGGTTAGGAAGACTCCCTGGAGTAGGAAATGGCATTCTGCTTCAGTATTCTTGCCTGAAAAATTACATGGACAGAGGAGCCTGGGGGGCTGCAGTCTATAGGATTGCAGAGTTGGACACGATTGAGCACAAATCTTTAAATATCTAATATTATCTGCCTTTGATCCCTCACATTTATAAATAAATGTTAATTCAGTACACTAACCAACTTAAACACATATAGAATAGGGTGCAAATGAATTAGGAAAATAAATTTAGAGTGAGAAGGTCAAAATAGTAATAATAATAATATACTCTAAAAACCATCAATAACATTTGCTATTGAAAGAACAGAATAATTATTTTCAACTGCAGATTTTATGTAAGCAGGCAAACTACTTTATGAAGGCAGCATTAGTACTAAGTCTGAGCAAAGGGCCCATACAATGGATGATTCATTAATAATGCAAAAAGTTTTTTTTTATTGTTGTTTTTTACCATTTTGCCAGTTGAACATACTGCTAATAAACATTAAGATAAAAAAAGAAAGAAGATGTAAAAAAACATGCTATAGAAAAAACACATGCTATAGAAAATTCAACAGAGAAGTGTAGAGTCCTTGAGAAGCAAAAAACTATAATTATAATAGGAATGAGTGGCTTGGTTCTAATATACACATTTCAAGAATGTCAGTGACCAAAAAAAAAAAACAACTTAGTAGTGATATAAGCCAGTTCAGTGAATTCATGAGCACATTGATTTGAACCAAGTATTTATCCCATGAATAATGGCTGAATGAATCAAACAGAGGAAGGGTTACAAGGAACAGTAGTTTTAAAAAGAATAGAAATCTATTTGGCTGCAAAATAATTTCACCTGTAATATCTGAGAGTAGCAGCAACACTTGAAATAGGACAGGAGTAACAGAATGAAAGAAATTAGGATTGCCAAACAAACAAGATGAGAATAATCATTAACAGGACCATAACAAAGGAGGCCTGGCGTGCTGCGATTCATGGGGTCGCAAAGAGTCAGACACAACTGAGCGACTGAACTGAACAAAAGGATACTTTATAAGTGAAATATTAATGAAAGCACACAAACTCTGGAAAGTGCTATGTGAATCTGATGTGCCCATTAATCCATAGACAATATCAAACTGTTAATCAGACAATGAATCAATCTTCCCTGACATTAATTGACTTGTGAAATAAATTAATAATTATCTACATATTAAGCACCAGCTGTTGTTCTATAACCCATATAACTATGTGAACATTTTCCGCACAAAGCTAACTCATCAATGCAAAGTAATAATGGAACTCATTGGCTAACTCCAAAAACACAACATGAAGATAGTGTGATATGCAAGTTTTGCTGCAAAACTACAAAATAATGCCAAGATTCACCAAAAACAGTAGAAGCCACGGAGTCTATTTGAATTAACTTACTTAATTCTTAGTGTTACTATAAATCTTGAAATAAAACAGGTTACTTTTAGAAAAAACAAAAGTAGAAACACTATACTGTGGCTGTTTTACAACAATCTGTCTCAGAGAATACCTGAAGTAACCTTAACGACTGTCACACAACGTCCATTATGTTAGAGGACTGCTGCTGCTGAGTCGCTTCAGTCGTGTCCAACTCTGTGCGACCCAAAGACAGCAGCCCACGAGGCTCCCCCGTCCCTGGGATTCTCCAGGCAGGAACACTGGAGTGGGGCGCCATTTCCTTCTCCAATGTTAGAGCACTATTAGCTACAATTCAGTTAAGATGAAAGCAGTTTATTTTCTTCAAACAATATAAATTAACATAAAATATGTTAAAAACGGACCCTATTTGTTAGTCCAGTGATATATTATTCTGCTTTTTCTTCTTAATTATAGGAAATAGCTTATCTATTATCACTTACTATTTATGCATACACTTAAATTACAACTACATCTTGCCTATCATTGCATCAGAAATTAATCTGAAATTCAGATTAGATATACACAAAACACATTTGCTCTTCAGCAAAAATAATTATTTGTTTTCTGTATAAAACTATTGGATTGAAATTATAAATACCAAAATAACTAAGTATACTGTAAAATATTACAGTTATGAAAAAGTGCTCTATTAAAGGATGTGTTATTCAAACTCAAAGATGGCTAATCATTTTGTTTTATGAATCCTATATAAATCTTATAAAATGAAAAAAAAATCACATTATAAAATTGACTATAAAATTCAGTGTTTCTAACAGTTAACAGACTACACAGCCATTATGAAAAATTAAATCTGAAACCTTCATAAAATTGACTATATAAAACAATGAATGTATAATGTAAAATGTTAGATTTTACTATTACCAGGTAAGAGGCAAAGACTTCTTGAACTACATACATTCTTATTTTAATAAATATAAAAACTATGCTGAAAATGACAGTAATATAGACACACATATTTGTGTATATATTGTTCCTGAAACCAAAACATTGCTTGCCTTTTTTTAATTGATTTTCTATTACAGTGGAAAATATATTTTATCAAACCTAAGCAATCAAAAATAGAGAAGGAAGGCAATATAGAATCACTATTTTAATATGATTATTTCCTAGATAGAGCAGGCAAGATATTATTCAATATCAAATTCAGAACAAAGAAATGGCTTCAGAAATATTCAGGTGTCATAACTTGTTTAAATTTCCATCAACACAGTGAGTAATCTTCCTCAAAGATACTCAGACTCATTTACAAAAGTGACCTGGGCAATGCTTCTGGGACCTCGTATCAATCTTGATGCTAAATTTAGCTTTTCAGCACTAAAAAATAACTAAGTTTATGCAATCAAAATGTTAGAGAATTAAAATATATTCTGTAAATTTTACAGCTTTTGAATAATAAAAAGATTTAAAGGTCAAGTGAGTTGAAAGTAAAAGAGTACTCTGGATATTTATAGTTGATAAACCATTTCAAAATTCTAAAAACTCTTGTCCTTGATTGAATACTGAAGAAATCCAAAGCGCTAAGTTACTGTACAAAGTTACTGCACACTAAATGCTCGCACAGCCACCATATTAAAGGAACAAAGGCTGAAAATGTCACCTGGTCTAGGAAGAATGTTTTTGCTAGATTGTGCTAGGTTGGTTGAGTTGTCAGAATAAGATAAATGGAGCTGAGCTGTACCATTAACCTGTGACATTTCTGACAGTGCAAGGCTATAGGTTCTGAGAAAAGTAGACTCTTTCTTTCTTTGCTATTCCTCAGTTTTTAATAGGAGTAAGAAAAGATAGATGAAATGTTTTAATGAATGACAGAAACAGATCGGAAGTCTATCTTGAATATAATATGCTTTCTGTTATATGTAAAAGCATATCCCTAAATCAGAATATGCTAATAAATATATCACATAATTTTGTCTGTATTTTGAAGAGATAAACATTAAAATAGTCCTTACTCTTATCTAGTCATTTAAGAGCAACAAAAGCTGTTTTTCCTTATTGACACTTTGACTTGTACTTCCGTCAAAAAAGTTTAATTAAAACTAAGCCATCATTTTTATGACAATAAATTCCACTTCATTCTTAAAATCACTATTAAGTATAAAAATACAGAAGCAGGGGTGGGAGAGAGGCTCAAAAGAGAGGGGATAGAGAGTTATGACTTATTCATATTGTTATACAGCAGAAACCAACACAACACTGTAAAGCAATTATCCTCCAATTAAAATAAATAAATAAACTAAAAAATAGAGAAAGAGTAATACCATTTTCTGTTTTTAGGGTTACTAAAATGACATAGAAACTTTAGTATGCTTGTAGTTTGTTTTTTTTTTTCTGAGTTTCATATTAACATGGAAAAAGTAAAATAGATGAATGATGGCTACATTTTTGGAAAGATGAACTAGCAAGATACAGTGAAGACTAAATACCAGTCAATGTTCATAAGAGTAAAAAAATCAAATGAAATCATGAGTTAGTACTGATACTCATAATCTGATGATAAAGTCTAATGGCCTGGTAGACATCTCTATGCCTGGTATGTGTCAACAAAATGACATTTTTTGATCCTGAGTCCTTGCAATTTATATACAAAAAAAAAATCAGTTTCCAAAGATCAAGATGTTACTCATTCATTGACTCAAGGGAAACAATATCTTTTATAAAACCATATCATAACAATACAAGTCAACAAAAAATTCTGTACAGGTCACTGTGCTGAAGAATGACAGTATGAAGATGGAGAGACACAGAGCTTGTCCTGAAAGTGTTCAAATCTATAAAGGAAAGTAGCAATAGGATCAGTGCCTATGTCAATAATACAGTGTTAAAATGCAGCAATGTTCAGAAAAGTGAAAGTGAAAGTCGCTCCGTCCTCTCTGACTCTCTGCGAACCCATGGACTGTAGTCCATGGAATTCTCCAGACCGAAATACTGGAGTGGGTAGCCTTTCCCTTTTCCAGGGGATCTTCCCAACCCAGGGATCAAACCCATTTAACAACAATTTATTGGATTATTACTATGTGCCAGATACAATTCTAATTATATTTAAAAGGGAATGCATATGTAGGTAGGTAGACAGGTACATAGGTACACAGATTTGGATATTTCTTCCAAATATTTAAGAAAATATCCTTACTAATGCTGTATTACACATAATGTGCTTAGTCACTCAGTCATGTCTGACTCTTTGCGACCCCATGGACTGTAACCCACCAGGCTCCTGTGTCCATGGACTCCTCCAGGCAAGAATACTGGAGTGAGTTGCCATTTCCTCCTCCTCCAAGGGATCGTCCCAACACAGGGATTGAACCCAGGTCTCCAAGCGGATTCTTTACCATCTGAGCCACCAGAGAAATCCATTATATATAATAAATAAATAGATATCATGATCCTTAAATCATGTTGCATACATATGGGTTTGTCATTATGAAGTAAGGAATTTTTTTGAAATAAGTACAGATTCAGTTGTACTCCTATCCAGTATTAAGTAATTTCTGTGATCTCTCAGTTCTTGCTGCTACTGCTAAGTCGCTTCAGTCGTGTCCGACTCTGTGCGACCCCAGAGATGGCAGCCTACCAGGCTCTTCTGTCCCTGGGATTCTCCAGGCAAGAACACTGGAGTGGGTTGCCATTTCCTTCTCCAATGCATGAGAGTGAAAAATGAAAGTGAAGTTGCTCAGTCGTGTCCAACTTCGCAATCCCATGGACTACAGCCCACCAGGCTCCTCCATCCATGGGATTTCCAAGCAAGAGTACTGGAGTGGGGTGCCATTGCCTTCTCCGTGACCAAATGCTAAATATTTTCATCACAACTTTGAAGTTTCATTTAGAATCTGAAGTAGCAAATTTACTTCCTTTGTTTTCCTAATTTATGACCTATTCAGTGATCTCAACATTTTATAATTTAAAGGGAAAGTGTTAGTTGCTCAGTCACGTCCAACTCTTTGTGACCCCATGGACTGTAGCTGGCCAGGCTCCTCTGTCTATGGAATTCTCCAGGCAGGAATATTGGAGTGGGTAGCCATTTCCACCTCCAGGGGTTCTTGAAGATCCGGAGATTGAACCCAGGTTCCCCACATTGCAGACAGATTCTTTACCATCAGAGCCACTAAGGAAGCTCATTATACTTTAATGTTTGGGCTAATATCACTTTTCAAGATTTACTTGGTAATCACATATTGAGAATTTTAATTATGGAAAATCAATGTATGATTTTAAGAGTAATCATCAGTGTTCAAATATAGAGACTGCTAACACTTCAACATAGCTATTTATCTTTTGATTTTTATATTTCAGGAAAATAATTCTGCTTATTTCTACAGGTCCCTAACAACAGCTAATGATGGCTACTTCTTAAAACTTTCTTTTTCATCTCTCCTTCCTGTACAATTTTACTGATGTATAATTTACAAATAAAAATTGTACATACTTATAGTGTACTGGGAGTTCCTGGTGGCCTAGCGGATAGGATTTCAGGCTTTTACTGCTTTGGGCTGGGGTTCTATCCTTGGTCAGGGAACTGAGATTCTGCAAGCTGCAATATAATAATTTGATACACATGTACACTGTGAAATAATTATCACAATGTAATCATTAACACAACCAACAACTCACATAGTTTAACTGTGTTCACGCTGAGAACAGATCTACGCTCAGTAAATACTACACATTAAATCCCCAGAACTTATTCATCTTATAAATGAAAGTTAGTACCCTGTGATCAAACTCTCCCTTTACCCCTACTTCTCTTGTTTATTCAATTTAATTTAATTGGAGATAATTACTTTACAATATTGTGATGGTTTTTGCCATACAGAAACATGAATCAGCCACAGGTATACATGTGTCTCCCCCCTCCTGAGCCCCTTCCCACCTCCCTCCTCACACTATCCCTCTGGGTTGTCCCAGAGCACCGGCTTTCGGTGCCCTGCTTCATGCATCAAACTTGCACTGATCTTCTATTTTACATATGGTAATACACATGTGTCAGCGCTATTCTCTCAAATCATCCCACCCTCGCCTTCTCTAAGTGAGTCCAAAACTCTGTTCTTTACATCTGTGTCTCCTCTGCTACCCTACATGTAGGATCATCGATACCATCTTTCTAAATTCCATACATATGCATTAATATACAGTACTTGTGTTTCTCTTTCTAACTTAATTCACTCTGTATAATAGGCTCCAGGTTCACCTATCTCATTAGAATTGACTCAAATGTGTTCCTTTCTATAGCTGAGTAATAGTCCATTGTGTGTATGTACCACAACGTCCCTGGCAACCACCATTCTGCTCTTTTTCTGTGAATTTTGATTGTTTATATTCCACATATAAGTGAGGTCAGTGTTTGTCATTTTGTGTCTAAAGTATTTTGTATAATGTCCTCTAGGCTCTTCCATGCTTTTGCAAATACCAGGATGTGTTTGAAGGCTGAAAATATTCTATTTTCTGTGTCTTTACATTTCCTTTATTCATTCTTTTGTTGACTGTTATTTAAATTGCTGCCACATATTAGATATTATAAATGATGCTGCAATGAATGTGGATGTGCAGATATCTTTTCAAGATCCTGATTTCATTTCCTTTAGGTATACCCCCCAAAAGTGGGATTGGTGGATCATATATGGAAGTTGTTTTGCCCTGTCCAGCACAGTGGGTGAGAAAGACCTGTAATGGGGGTTAGAGCATAATGAAAAGACAGACACATATAATTTGCGAAGCAGGGAGTCAGGGGGTCCTCCTGCTCTCCATGGCAGGAAGGCAAAATGGCTCCTTTCAGCCCATACTTTTATTGGTAGAAGTCTCACATGAGATCATTAGGAAATAGCTATACTGGGGAGTTTGATCAGCACACCACAAAAGAGGGAGGAAAGTTAAGGCTCTGCTGTTAGTTGGGAACATCTTGTTTTGTTTCCATGGAAACAGATGCAGGGACAGGCAGTGAAGTGAAGCAGAGAGCACGGTCCCGCCCCAAGTATGTCTGTCCAGCATGCCTACTAGGACAATCACGAGGCACAGTTTGCCACACCCTCGAGTCATGGGGCAGGTTCTGGTCTCTGCTCTGCCAGGCTGCAACAGTATTTGATTATTACACAATGGCTATAACAATCTACATTCCTACCAAGGGGTGTATAAGTGTTTCTTTTCTCCACATACTTGCCAGCACTTTTTATCTCTTGTCTATTGATAAACACCACTCTAACAGGTATCTGGTGACATCTCATTATGGTTTTGATTTGCATTTCTCTGGTGATTAGTGGTGCTGACCATTTATCTGTTGACTATTTGTATGTCTTCTTTGGAAGAATCTCTAATCAGATCTTTTTCACATTTTTAAATTGGATTGGTTGTTTTTACTGCTGTTGAATTGTAGGAGTTTCTCTATATTTTGCATATTAACCCCTTTTCAGATATATGGTTTGCAAATATTTCTTCCATTCTATAGGTTTTTTCTTATTGTTTGTTGATTATTACCTTTGCTGTGCACTTTTAGTTTGATGTAATCTCACTCATTATTTTCATTATTGTTGCCTGTGCTTCAGAGTTATATCCAAAAATATAATGCTAAGACCAAATTTCCAGGAGATTTTCCTCTATGTTTTCTTCAAGGAGTTTTATAGTTTCAGGTATGTATTTAGTTGCTCAGTCATGTCTGACTCTTTGAGACCTCAGGAACTGTAGCTCACCAGGTTCCTCTGTCCATGGAATTTTCAAGGCAAGAATACTGGAATGGGTTGCCATTTCTTTCTCCATATAGTTTTAGGTCTTACATTTAAATCTTTAATCCATCCTGAGTTAATTATCACTTATAGCTTTTGTAAGAGTCCAATTTCATTTTCTGCATGTGAATATTTAATTTCCCTCTTATTATTTATTCAAGAGACTATCCTTACCCTACTACATATTCTTGAGTCCCTTATCAAAGATTAGTTGACCTATTAATAGCAGGGATTTACTGCTGCTGTTCAGTTGTCACCCAGTCCTGTCTGACTCTTTGTGACCCCATGGACTGCAGCACACCAGACTTCCCTGTCCTTTACCATTTCCCAGAGCTTGCTCAAACTCATGTCTATTGACGAGTCAATGGTGCCACACAACCTTCTCATCCTCTGTCATCCCCTTCTCCTTCTGCCTTCAATCTTTCCTACCATCAGGGCCTTTTGCAGTGAGTTAGCTGTTTGCATCATGTGGTCAAAGTACTGGAGTTTCAGTTTCAGCATCAGCCCCTCCAATGAATATTCAGGGCTGATATCCTTCAGGATTAACTAGTTTGATCTCCTTGCAGTCCAATGGACTCTCAAGAGTCTTATCCAACACCACAGTTCAAAAGCATCAATTCCATGTTCAGTCTTCTTTATGGTCCAACTCTTACATCCATACATGACTACTGGAGAAACCATAGCTTTGACTATACGGACCTTTGTCAGCAAAGTAATGTCTGTGCTTTCTAATATGCTGCCTAGGATTAAAACCTAACCAGTCATTTGAACATTCTTTGGCATTGCCAGTCTTTGGGATTAGAATGAAAACTGACCTTTTCCAGTCCTGTGGCCACCACTGAGTTTTCCAAATTTGCTAGCATTATGAGTGCATCACTTTAACAGCATCATCTTTTAGGGTTTGAAACTGCTCAGCTGGAATTCCATCACCTCCACTAGCTCTGTTCGTAGTGATGCTTCCTAAGGACCACTTGACTTCATACTCCAAGATGTCTGGCCCTGGGTGAGTGATCACACAATTGTGTTATCTGGGTCATTAAGGGATTTATTTCTGGGCCATAAATTCTGTTCTTTTGGTCTGTGTATCTGTTTTTATGCCAGTACCACACTGTTTTGATTAATATGTACATGCTCAGTCTCTTCAGTTGTGCACAACTCTTTGTGACCCTATTGACAATAGCCATGCCAGGCTCCTCCTCTGCCTGGAAATCTCCAGGCAAGAATACCGGAGTGGGTTGCCATGACCTTCTACAGGGGTTCCTCCAACTCAGGGGTTGAACCTGGGTCTCTTATATCTCCTGCATTGGTAGGGGAGCTCTTTACCACTAGCTCCACCTGGGAAGCTCTTTTTAATTATTATACATTTGTAGTATATTTTGAATTCAGGTGAGGGCTTCCCATGTGGCTCAGATGGTAAAGCATCTGTCTGCAATGTAGGAGACCCAAGTTCAGTCCCTGGGTCAGGAAGATCCCCTGGAGGAGGAAATGGCAGCCCACTCCTGTACTCTTGCCTGGAAAATCCCATGGACCGAGGAGCCTGGTGGGCTATAGTCCATGGGGTCGCAAAGAGCCAAACATGACTGAGTGACTTCACTTTTTGAATTCAGTTAGTATGATGCCTTGGAGAAGGCAATGGCACCCCCACTCCAGTACTCTTGCCTGGAAAATCCCATGGATGGAGGAGCCTGGTAGGCTCCAGTCCATGGGGTTGCTAAGAGTCGGGCACAACTGAGTGACGTCACTTTCACTTTTCATTTTTATGCATTGGAGAAGGAAATGGCACCCCACTCCAGTGTTCTTGCCTGCAGAATCCCAGGGGCAGGGGAGCCTGGTGGGCTGCCGTCTCTGGGCTCGCACAGAGTCGGACACGACTGAAGCGACTTAGCAGCAGCAGCAGCAGCAGTAGCAGTATGATGCCTGCAGCATTTTACTCTTTCTCAAGATAGCTTTAGTTATTTGAGTTCCTTTGTGACTCCGGAAGATTTTTAGGATTGTTTTCTCTATTTATGTTAAAAATTCCATTTTTGATAGAAATTGCACTAAGTCTGTAGATCATTTTAAGTACTTCCTAACAAATATCAATTCTTCTTATACATGGTCACAGTATATTTTCCCATTATTTGTGTCTTCTTCAGTTTCTTTCATCAAAGTCTTCTAGTTTTCTCTGCATGATCTTTCACCTCCTTGGTTAAATTTATTCCAAAGTTTTTTTGTTTTTTTTTTCTAATGTTATTGTAAATGGGATTGTTTTCTCAGTTTCTTTATCAGAGAGTTCACTCATAGTATAGAAAAACACAACTGATTTTTGTATGTTGATTTTGTATCCTGGACCTTTACTGAATTCATTTACTTGTCCTAACAGATTTTTTTGTGGAGTCTTTCAGGTTATCTATATATAAAATCATGTCTTCTTCAAACAGAGAAATAGAGGAAAAACAGTTTTTCATCACTGAATATGATGTTATAATAACTATGGGTTTGTCATATGTGGCCTTAATTATGTCAAGATATATTCCTTTTATATAAAATTTGCTGAGTTTTTATGATGAAAGTTTGCAGAATTTTGTCAGATGTTTTCTGCATCCTTTGAGATAATCATCTATAAATCAAAGAGCAGGGAGATTAAATAGTAAAAGCTGGGCAGAAAATAGTTTTTAAAACAACGGTAAATATCAGACTAAGTAGCATGCAATGCAACAAGCATTATGAGGGAAAAAGAAGTTCAGTTTTGTAAAAGAGGAAATCTTAAAATGAATATGTAAACTGTGTGTGGAACCTACATTAATATGAAAACCAACATCATAAATAAAGTGAAATTCTGGCATTTTTCCCTCTAAAATTAGGAAAAAGTCGAAGATGTTAGCTCTCATCATTTTTATTTAATATTATACTGGAGGTAACAGCTGGTGAAATAAAGGAAGAAAAAAAGAAAAAATAATAATTCAAAGTAAGAATATTTCTTTGTAGAAGACAACATTATTACTAATGATAAAAATGTAAGGAGTATATATAAGGCAATTTCTAAAACTAAGAATTTAACTTACTAAGATTGTAAGATTCAAAATGAACATATACAAATAGGCCATATTTCTGTATATTATCAGAAAATAATTAAAAATAATTCCCATTTACGACTGTCATTGTAAAATTTAAAGTGGTTTGCTGACTGTACTAAAATAATTTTACTTGATATCAGTCATTAACAAGGAATTAGACATAATCTTAATACTCTATTTCTATTCTGTTGAACAGAAAGATGAAAATATCATATAATAAATAAAGAATAAGAAAATTCATGTATCTTTCTTATGATATATATATATATATATATATACACCTATAGATATAGGTCACATTGGAATATATCAATAGAAAATTTAGATAATAAAACAAGGTAAGAGAAAATTAAGCTTTAGGGAATAATTGCCAAATAAATTCAAAACAGCTGAACAATAGCAGAACTTTCCAGAATAAAGGAAATATTTATAATCACTTTGAAAAATACTTAGGTCAACTTAGTAAACATTATTTGATGAATAGATAAATTAATTAAATCATGCAATTATATATTTTTCATTCAGTTCAGTTCAGTCACTTAGTTGTGTCCAACTCTTTGCAACCCCATGAACCACAGCACACCAGGCCTCCCTGTCCATCACCAACTCGTGGAGTTTACCCAAACTCATGTCCATTGAGTCATGAGTCGTGAGTCATGCCATCTGACCATCTCATCCTCTGTCATCCCCTTCTCCTCCTGCCCTCAATTGCCAAGGAGTAAGTATCTATTAATTTCATGGCTGCAATTACCATCTGCAGTGATTTTGAAGCCCCAAAAAATAGTCAGCCCCTGTTTCCCCATCTATTTGCTGTGAAGTGATGGGACCAGATGCCATGATCTTCTTTTTCTGAATGTTGAGCTTTAAGCCAACTTTTTCACTCTCCTCTTTCACTTTCATCAAGAGGCTCCTAGCAGTGATTCAAGTTGTATTAATGTGTCTTTTCCAAATGGGAGTTTATTTTGAGAGTGTCTGATACAAGAGAATTTGAGATGACTCCTATTTCAAAGATAATTTTGGTAAAATTCACTTTATTTTCAGCCATACTATTATAATAAAACATGTAGGATGAAAACTAGGCTACACAAAATGGCATCACCAGGAAATGAGATATACTGAACTTATCTCAAACACTGTAGATGAATATATTTTTTTTAAGGTTTGTATATGGACCATTTTTAAGGTCTTTACTGAATTTGTTACAGCATTGCACCTGCTTTCTGTTTTGGTTTTTTAGCCAGGAGACATGTAGGATCTTAGCTCCCTGACCAGGGATTGAACCTGCACCCCATACAACTAGAAAAAGTTATAACTGCTGGACTGCCAGGGAAGTCCCTGCAGATTATTATCTTTTAAAAACAACTTTCAGTATTTCCAGTCTCTAGGATTTTTAAATCTGAAAATCCAAACTTGAACTGGTATACAAAAATTCATGCCTCTCTATTCTATAAGAGAATGAAATTTAAATAGAATGTGATGTTCATTTGATGTGACCTTGATCTTTTGATTTTCAGAAAACTGTGAAATATAACTTTAGCAAAATCTTTCTTTTTAAAATGGCATGTGTACATATTACTTAATAGAAGTGCCTACCTCACATATTTGTTTTGACAATAAAATGAGAATATGTTTTTAACACATCTTGAACAAATAAGGCATCAGAATACATCAGTTCTCTTTCAAAGAGAATAAGACATGGATGGTCACAGAAAATCATCAAGAAAATAAGCATTTTATCTGTTCTGCATCACTGATTCATAGGAAAGAATTGTTTTTCACTAGTCTCCAGCCAAGTAAATAAGCACCTTAAAGGAAACAAACCTTCAACAAATGAAATGCTTTCTCTGACAAAGTGTCTGGATGTTTTGCCAGAGAAATATGGATTATTTGACCCACAACTTGTTACTATGTCCTACCTTTTAATACCAAACTGAAAGAATCAGAAGGGAAGCAAACATCACATGGCTCTAGTCACTCGTAAGACTGTCTGGGTTAAATCTGACACTTAAGAGGCTTGGAACCCTAAATATAATATTATCTCTTTTTCAGTTAAGCAAATCTCACTTGAGAGAAGTGCAATAATGTTCAATATTCTTACTTGAAAACCACAATGAACAGATAAATAATATAGTTTTTTAGTATTCTAACTTTCTAAAGCCTCTTTATTTTGAAACTTCGATCAAGATAGGTAAATTTGCTTCCCTTCTCTTAACAGGTTTAGATATATTAAAGCTTTCTATCAGTGACAACACTAGACTTGAGATGAACTGGTGTCATTTTTTTGTTTCCCACAATGTCATGTTCAAAATTGGATAAAGTGTACAAGCAAATTGCATGGCACAGCAGGGTTGAGGAAGCTATGGGCAATTGCATTGCACTTTTTCCCATATCTTAAAGGTACAGTTATGCAATTCTTCTGATAACCTTAAAAACTGCCTTCATCAGATGTTATTTAGAGTATAATATGAGGGTTATAAATAAACTGTTGCCTCTTTAAGCAATGAAGAGAGACATAAAAGACAGATGGAGAACTGAATGTGGCGTATTGTTTTATATAGCTATGGTTTTTAAAAAAAAAATCTCTATTCATAAGAAAAAGCCTCTGCTGCATGGCAGCTGTTGAATAGAGTGAGCTGAAAGCATCTTGCTAGAAAAACAAGAAAACCAGCAGCAGAACAATGTAAATGCAGCTCTATAGCCTTCTTAAGATGAAGGACCTGAAACTTGGGTGTTAAAGATAGAATTCACAAAATAATATCAAGAAGGTTTTTTATTTTGCTATTAATTTCCAAGTAGTCTGCAGCTATTGCAGTTTCAAATACTCTAGCATCTTTAGGCTCCACTAGATGCATTTTAACCTCTGCCATGTGGCATGTGAATGTGGCTTGTTTAGTTAGTTTTAAGACATAATTAATAGGCATTGTCAGAAACTCTCATTTTTGATCACGGGAGGTTGGCAGCCCTTTGTTGCTCTCATTCCAGGCTTAGAGAGAGTAGCCAGATGGTACGTCCTACCACAAACTGCAGTGTGAAAGATATCCTTTCTAGGACACTTTGAAATTCTGTTTGGCCAACTTCATGACTCCTGCAGAAAAGTTCATTTAGTTACAGTTTTATTTAATTTTCTATTGGTACAAAGATTGCTTCTGGACTCCCTCTAAAACTTCACTAAGGTAAAAATAATTTGAGTTTTTCTCACATGTTTGACTCAGTGAAGCAGTGGCATTTTATACTAGAAAAAAGTGTTTCCATGATACCTAAATTCTAGTCCAAGCCCTGCCACAAACAGACTTCTAAAGACCAGGGATGTATTTTACTCTTTCAGGTCTCAGTTGCTTCATCTTTGTAATGAAGCACAAGACTGAATGATCCGTTCCTTCTCTCTGGTTAAGTCCATGGTCCTGTGGATTTTTCTAAGTGTAATCAATTGTAAACATTATGTTGCTTGAAGTAGACCTTTGTTTGGTATTCACAAGTTACAATGTGTGGTTTTGAAGATTTGTGAGAGTCCTCCTGAGTTCTATGACAAGTAGTACTTTGTAATTTCACTGATGAACAAATTTTATTTGCCCACACTGCAAGGCTATATGCAGGAGTCAGATATATTATAACAAAATCTAGTCCTCCATCCACTGTTTGTATTTCAATGTCAAAGTCTCATGTTATCATCTTGTTATCAGCAGATTCCAAAGAGATCATTTCTCTTTTTTTCCTTTGATATATCTTATTTCATTTTATGATGGGAACTTGTATTACTTTGAAAAATTAGTCTTTTATATAAAACCTGAATTATATGTCAAAGTTAACTAAACACAGGTTTAGAATGGAAACCAGAAACATAAGAACCCATGGAAAAGTCTCATCTGATTCTATACTTTCAACTCAAATCAGAATCATCTAACTTCTCCATCTTAAGTATTCACAGATTTTAAAAGCTTTGATTATTTATGTAAATCAATATATGCATACACTGTTCAAAATATATTCATGCTGATTCTCTAAATTATCAGCATTACTTATGTAAATATTATAAAACTTTAATAAGTTATATAAATTATATTACCCTAATAATTTCAAAATCAATTCTTTTTTTAGAAATGCCTACTATAATTTTTTGTTTCTATGAATAACAGTAATCCCTCAGTATAATCCATGATCTGACACAGAGAACTATATCAAAGTTTTCTAATAATTTATTGTGTTTAATTGATAGGAATTAAACATCTCAATAAACAGAATTTCTCTTCAGATCAACATTGTTTAAAGCACTTTCTCCTTCAGCTTCTGTTAAACTAATAGCAAATGCATTTAAGTATTTTCTAGTTCATGCTTGATATCCTTATAGATTCAATTTTATTTTATAACTAAAACATGACAACATAAATCTGAATCTCATATTTAGTAGGATTAATCTAATTCTCTAGGTCATGTGAGAGGTGGCATAAAGTCATGTTTAAGAACATGAGCATGTTGCCAGGGTGCCTGAGTTAGAATACTAGTTTTGCTGTTTAAGTTTTAAATAGTCTGTTAGTGCCTCATTTTCCTGGCCTACTGAATGAGGAAGACTAAGTTGTATTGGAATGGTGATCTGGACTGTGACTTGTTATTAATATTGACGCTATTAACAATGGTGACTAGCTGTCATGCAGTGAATTAAACAGAGGTAATACTGATCTATTGTACAGTTGTGTTCATTATGCAGGCTACCAAGGTTATGCTCAAAAGTCTTGAACCTAATCTCCAACACTATGTGAAAGAACTTCCAGATGTACAAGCTCGGTTTATAAAAGGCAGAGGAACACGAGACGAAATTGCCAACATTCATTAGATCACAGATTCAAAAGGAAGTTAATTCCACAAAATCATCTACTTCTGCTTCACTAACTATGCTAAAGCCTTTGACTGTGTGGATCACAACAAACGCTCAGAAATTCTTAAAGAGATGGGAATACCAGACTACCTTACCTATTCTCTGAGAAATCTGAATTCA
Source organism: Neotragus moschatus (assembly GCA_006410615.1). NCBI lineage: Eukaryota > Metazoa > Chordata > Mammalia > Artiodactyla > Bovidae > Neotragus > Neotragus moschatus. Next base: position 519,151 of record SJYA01001316.1, on the reverse strand, counting down.
GGCCAAGAAGCAACAGTTAGAATAGAATATGGAACAACAGACTGGTTCAAAATTGGGAAAGGAGTCAGACAAGGCTGTATATTGCCACTTTGCTTATTTGACTTACACAGAGAGTGAGTGGTGCTGTGTTAAATTGCTCAGTCATGTCCAACTCTTTGCGAACTCATGGACTGTATAGCCTGCCAGGATCCTCTGTCCATGGCATTCTCCAGGCAAGAATACTAGAGTGGGTTGCCATGCCTTCCTCCAGAGGATATTCCCAAAATAGGAATCAAACCCAGGTCTCCCACACTGCAGGTAGAAGTACATGATGTGATATGCTGGGCTGGATGAATCACAAGCTAGAAACCAGACTGCTGGGAGAAATAGCAACAATCTCAGAAATGCAGATGATACCACTCTAAGGATGGAATGTGAAGAGGAGCTAAAGAGTCTCTCGATAAGGGTCAGAGAGGAGACTGAAAAAACTGACTTAAAATTCAACATTCAAACAACTAAGATCATGGCATCCAGTTCCATTATTTCATGGCAAATAGATGGGGAAAAGTGGAAATAGTGACAGATTTTATTTTCTCAGGCTCCAAAATCACTGCAGATGGTGACTGTAGCCATGAAAATAAAAGACACTTGCTCCTCAGAAGGAAAGCTATGACAAACCAAGACAGCATATTAAAAAGTAAAGATATCTATACAAAGTTATGGCTTTTCCAGTAGATATGTATGGATGTGAGAGTGGACCAAAAAGAAGGCTGAGCACCAAAGAATTGATGATTTCAAATGGTAGTGCTGGAGAAGATTCTTATGAGTCCCTTGGACTGCAACAAGATCAAACCAGTCAATCCTAAAGGAAAGCAACCCTCAATATTCATTGGAAGGATTGATGGTGAAGCTGAAACTCCAATACTTTGGCCTCCTGATGCAAAGACTTGACTCACTGGAAAAGACCCTGTTGCTTGGAAAGACTGAAGCCAATAGGAGAAAGGGCCACAGAGGATGAGATGGTTAGATAGCATCAGTGACTCAATGGACATGAATCTGAGCAAACTTTGGGGAAAACTGAGGGACAGGGAAGCCTGGCATGTTGTAGTCCATGGAGTCACGGAGTCAGACACAACTTAGAGACTGAACGACAACAACAATATTTAACCGAAAAGGCTGAAAATAAGGATTTGTACCCCTGGCATCTCCTAGTCCCACATTATTCCCACAGGCTCCTTCCATCTTCCTCCCCCTTGGCAAAAAAAAATTCCCATCCTGTCAGAAGAGTCAGCAATCATTGGTCTTTGCCTAAGGTATATCAATTACATTGGACAGGAGGCAGGGATCAAAATCATCCTCAAGAAAAAGAACAGCCAAAGGGCAAAATGGTTGTCTGAGGAACTAGCTGAGAAATAGCTTACAAATAGCTGAGAAAAGAAGAGAAGGGAAAGGAGAAAAGGAATGATATACCTATCTGAATGCAGAGTTCCAAAGAATAGCAAGAAGAGAGAAGAAAGTCTTCCTAAGTGAACAATACAAAGAAAACAACAGAATGGGTAACACTAGAGATCTCTTCAAAAAAATTAGAGAATCCAAGGGAACATTTAATGCAAAGATGGGCAAAATAAAGGACAGAAATAGTGTTGACCTAACAGAAGAAGAAGATATTAAGAACTGGAATGAATACACAGAACTATACAAAAAAAGATATTAATGACCCAGATAATAATGATGGTGTGATCACTCACCTAGAGCCAGACATCTTGGAGTGTGAAGTCAAGTGGGCCTTAGGAAGCATCACTATGAACAAAGCTAGTGGAGGTGATGGAATTCCAGTTGAGCTATTTCAAATGCTGAAAGATGATGCTGTGAAAGTGCTGCACTCAATATGTCAGCAAATTTGGAAAACTCAGCAGTGGCCACAGAACTGCAAAAGGTCACTTTTAAGTCCAGTCCCAAAGAAGGGCAATGCCAAAAAATGTTCAAACAACCCCATAATTGCATTCATTTTACATGCTAGCAAAGTAATGCTCATAATTCTCCAAGCTAGGCTTCAATAGTATGTGAACCTATTTCAAATGTTCAAGAACTTTTGAACTCCTAATGTTCAAAAATTTCCAAATGTTCAAACTGGATTTAGAAAAGGCAGAGGAACCAGTGATCAAATTGTCAACATCTGTTGGATCATCAAAAAAGCAGGAGAATTCCAGAAAAAATCTACTTCTGCTTTATTGATTATGCCAAAGCCTTTGACTGTGTGGATCAGAAGAAACTGCAGAACATTCTTAAAGAGATGGGAATACCAAAACACTTTGGTATACCTGCCTCATGAGAAATCTGTATGCAGGTCAAGAAGCAAAAGTTAGAACCAGACATGGAACAATGGCCTGGTTCCAAATTGTGAAAGGAGTATGTCAAGGCTATATATTGTTACCCAGCTATTTAACTTATATGCAGAGTACATTATAAGAAATTGTGGGATTGTAATATGGGACTTAAATTCACAGCATGGTATATATATGTTTAGTAGCAATTTCACTCCTCAATGTCCATTTTGACTCAGGTATGAGGGAACCTGAGAGAATGGAGAAAGAAAAGAAAGTGATTTGATGATCTAACTTTGTTACTTGACAACATGGCCAATGGTAAACTTTGAGTTCCAATAATCTAAAAATGTCTCAGTGAACAGTATTTGGAAAATATTTTTTTTAAAAATTAACTTTGGGTCTTCACCTTTCTCAACTTGCAGTAAAATTCCAAATGGAAAGTAAAATAGATTAAAAAAAAAAAAAAAACTGAGTACTAACAAAGTATTGAGGGTTTTTTTTTTTGCTGGGGGAGGGGGGTTGTTTTGTTTTTTAACATTATACAGTAGTATTTTTAAAAAGTAAGCATGAGTCTGAAGCCAGAAATTATAGAGGAAATAGCTGAACATATTTCACCTAACAGAAATGAAAAATTTGTCTCTGAGAAAACACCATTAAAAAACCAACAAGCTAGAAACATACTTATAAGCTAAGTAACTGACAAATGCTTCTATTATTGATAATTTAAAAGCTTGTAGCAGCAAAAAATAGAACAAACTTGCTGTGTGCAACGTCCCTAAGCTGACCCTAAGAAAAGAATTCACATGTGCAAAATTTATGTGGGAGGTGCTAGAAGCAATGGCAAGAGACGGAGGAAGTGAGACAAGAGAATCAGACACCTAATAAAGGGAGCATCATTACAGCAGTTACCAGTGTGGGCGACAGCAGCTTACTCCTACAGAGAAACTTGAGGAAATGGTGTAGAACACAGGCCTCAGAAATATAAACAGAGGGTTAAGAAAGGTGGGTGTTTACCATCAACTCCTGTCGGCCTTCAGTGCAAAGTTGCCCTAAAGAGTGTTAATTCTCTAGAGGCGTGTGCTATGTTGGCGAGCTCTCTCAAACAAACAGATGCAGATACTGGCAGTTGGAAGCTGGTGAGCACTCCCTGGAATGATTAATCTCAAGAGAAATGGTAGTGTTTCTATGGTCTCTGCTATGAGGAGCAAATGATAAAAATTCTATGGGTAAAATGAACTCACAGTTTACATTAAAAATACACAAATATTCCACAACAATGAAAAATAAACTTCATTAGTAACCATGTAATACAGATTTTAAATATTCAAATTCTGCATATTAAAATTGTGTTTATGTAAGTCAGTCATTATGCTGTACATCTAAAACTTACACAGTGCCCTATGGCAATTATAACTTAACTGGAAAAGTACAAAAAATTAAATAACATTTTTAACAATTTTATTTTTTATAATGTGAGAAAAATAGTTTCTCATACATTGGTAGAAATGTAATTCATAAAAGGTTGATGGAAAATAATAAGTCAATATGTTTATAGTGTTTAATATATATTGATGCAACAGCTTTTCTTCCAGACCACCCTATTTACAACTGCAATTCTATCTTTTGACACTTCAATCACCCATTCTCATTTTCTTTATCTCTATAGTACATATCACCAGTTATTAATTATCATTACCTATTTTTATAGTTTGTTATCTTTACTAAACTATATGCCACATGAGGTTAAGGATTTTTGTCTGTCTTAATCATTGGCACCTAGACTTGAGAAGATTAGCTTACATCTAATAGATAGTCAACAAAATATGTTGAATGGTTTTTCCATGAATATATCATTAGACAACAATAGAAAAATTAATCAAAAAAATATTTAGTTTATCTTGATATTGTTGATAATAGTAAAAAATCAGAAAAAAACATAATGTCCAAAAGAATGTGCTGCTTGCATAATATACACATATATTATTGTTGTTTAGTTGCTAAGTCATGTCCACCTGTTTTGTGACCCAGAGTGTAGCCTGCCAAACTCCTCTGCCCATAGGATTTCTCAGGCAAGAATACTGGAGGGGGTTGCCATTTCATCTCCAGGGAATCTTCCCTACCCAGGGGTCAAACCCATGGTTCCTATATTGGCAAGCAGATTCTTTACCACTGAGCCACCTGGGAAGCCCATATATTACACAGATTAAAAATNGGTTGCCATGCCTTCCTCCAGAGGATATTCCCAAAATAGGAATCAAACCCAGGTCTCCCACACTGCAGGTAGAAGTACATGATGTGATATGCTGGGCTGGATGAATCACAAGCTAGAAACCAGACTGCTGGGAGAAATAGCAACAATCTCAGAAATGCAGATGATACCACTCTAAGGATGGAATGTGAAGAGGAGCTAAAGAGTCTCTCGATAAGGGTCAGAGAGGAGACTGAAAAAACTGACTTAAAATTCAACATTCAAACAACTAAGATCATGGCATCCAGTTCCATTATTTCATGGCAAATAGATGGGGAAAAGTGGAAATAGTGACAGATTTTATTTTCTCAGGCTCCAAAATCACTGCAGATGGTGACTGTAGCCATGAAAATAAAAGACACTTGCTCCTCAGAAGGAAAGCTATGACAAACCAAGACAGCATATTAAAAAGTAAAGATATCTATACAAAGTTATGGCTTTTCCAGTAGATATGTATGGATGTGAGAGTGGACCAAAAAGAAGGCTGAGCACCAAAGAATTGATGATTTCAAATGGTAGTGCTGGAGAAGATTCTTATGAGTCCCTTGGACTGCAACAAGATCAAACCAGTCAATCCTAAAGGAAAGCAACCCTCAATATTCATTGGAAGGATTGATGGTGAAGCTGAAACTCCAATACTTTGGCCTCCTGATGCAAAGACTTGACTCACTGGAAAAGACCCTGTTGCTTGGAAAGACTGAAGCCAATAGGAGAAAGGGCCACAGAGGATGAGATGGTTAGATAGCATCAGTGACTCAATGGACATGAATCTGAGCAAACTTTGGGGAAAACTGAGGGACAGGGAAGCCTGGCATGTTGTAGTCCATGGAGTCACGGAGTCAGACACAACTTAGAGACTGAACGACAACAACAATATTTAACCGAAAAGGCTGAAAATAAGGATTTGTACCCCTGGCATCTCCTAGTCCCACATTATTCCCACAGGCTCCTTCCATCTTCCTCCCCCTTGGCAAAAAAAAATTCCCATCCTGTCAGAAGAGTCAGCAATCATTGGTCTTTGCCTAAGGTATATCAATTACATTGGACAGGAGGCAGGGATCAAAATCATCCTCAAGAAAAAGAACAGCCAAAGGGCAAAATGGTTGTCTGAGGAACTAGCTGAGAAATAGCTTACAAATAGCTGAGAAAAGAAGAGAAGGGAAAGGAGAAAAGGAATGATATACCTATCTGAATGCAGAGTTCCAAAGAATAGCAAGAAGAGAGAAGAAAGTCTTCCTAAGTGAACAATACAAAGAAAACAACAGAATGGGTAACACTAGAGATCTCTTCAAAAAAATTAGAGAATCCAAGGGAACATTTAATGCAAAGATGGGCAAAATAAAGGACAGAAATAGTGTTGACCTAACAGAAGAAGAAGATATTAAGAACTGGAATGAATACACAGAACTATACAAAAAAAGATATTAATGACCCAGATAATAATGATGGTGTGATCACTCACCTAGAGCCAGACATCTTGGAGTGTGAAGTCAAGTGGGCCTTAGGAAGCATCACTATGAACAAAGCTAGTGGAGGTGATGGAATTCCAGTTGAGCTATTTCAAATGCTGAAAGATGATGCTGTGAAAGTGCTGCACTCAATATGTCAGCAAATTTGGAAAACTCAGCAGTGGCCACAGAACTGCAAAAGGTCACTTTTAAGTCCAGTCCCAAAGAAGGGCAATGCCAAAAAATGTTCAAACAACCCCATAATTGCATTCATTTTACATGCTAGCAAAGTAATGCTCATAATTCTCCAAGCTAGGCTTCAATAGTATGTGAACCTATTTCAAATGTTCAAGAACTTTTGAACTCCTAATGTTCAAAAATTTCCAAATGTTCAAACTGGATTTAGAAAAGGCAGAGGAACCAGTGATCAAATTGTCAACATCTGTTGGATCATCAAAAAAGCAGGAGAATTCCAGAAAAAATCTACTTCTGCTTTATTGATTATGCCAAAGCCTTTGACTGTGTGGATCAGAAGAAACTGCAGAACATTCTTAAAGAGATGGGAATACCAAAACACTTTGGTATACCTGCCTCATGAGAAATCTGTATGCAGGTCAAGAAGCAAAAGTTAGAACCAGACATGGAACAATGGCCTGGTTCCAAATTGTGAAAGGAGTATGTCAAGGCTATATATTGTTACCCAGCTATTTAACTTATATGCAGAGTACATTATAAGAAATTGTGGGATTGTAATATGGGACTTAAATTCACAGCATGGTATATATATGTTTAGTAGCAATTTCACTCCTCAATGTCCATTTTGACTCAGGTATGAGGGAACCTGAGAGAATGGAGAAAGAAAAGAAAGTGATTTGATGATCTAACTTTGTTACTTGACAACATGGCCAATGGTAAACTTTGAGTTCCAATAATCTAAAAATGTCTCAGTGAACAGTATTTGGAAAATATTTTTTTTAAAAATTAACTTTGGGTCTTCACCTTTCTCAACTTGCAGTAAAATTCCAAATGGAAAGTAAAATAGATTAAAAAAAAAAAAAAAAACTGAGTACTAACAAAGTATTGAGGGTTTTTTTTTTTGCTGGGGGAGGGGGGTTGTTTTGTTTTTTAACATTATACAGTAGTATTTTTAAAAAGTAAGCATGAGTCTGAAGCCAGAAATTATAGAGGAAATAGCTGAACATATTTCACCTAACAGAAATGAAAAATTTGTCTCTGAGAAAACACCATTAAAAAACCAACAAGCTAGAAACATACTTATAAGCTAAGTAACTGACAAATGCTTCTATTATTGATAATTTAAAAGCTTGTAGCAGCAAAAAATAGAACAAACTTGCTGTGTGCAACGTCCCTAAGCTGACCCTAAGAAAAGAATTCACATGTGCAAAATTTATGTGGGAGGTGCTAGAAGCAATGGCAAGAGACGGAGGAAGTGAGACAAGAGAATCAGACACCTAATAAAGGGAGCATCATTACAGCAGTTACCAGTGTGGGCGACAGCAGCTTACTCCTACAGAGAAACTTGAGGAAATGGTGTAGAACACAGGCCTCAGAAATATAAACAGAGGGTTAAGAAAGGTGGGTGTTTACCATCAACTCCTGTCGGCCTTCAGTGCAAAGTTGCCCTAAAGAGTGTTAATTCTCTAGAGGCGTGTGCTATGTTGGCGAGCTCTCTCAAACAAACAGATGCAGATACTGGCAGTTGGAAGCTGGTGAGCACTCCCTGGAATGATTAATCTCAAGAGAAATGGTAGTGTTTCTATGGTCTCTGCTATGAGGAGCAAATGATAAAAATTCTATGGGTAAAATGAACTCACAGTTTACATTAAAAATACACAAATATTCCACAACAATGAAAAATAAACTTCATTAGTAACCATGTAATACAGATTTTAAATATTCAAATTCTGCATATTAAAATTGTGTTTATGTAAGTCAGTCATTATGCTGTACATCTAAAACTTACACAGTGCCCTATGGCAATTATAACTTAACTGGAAAAGTACAAAAAATTAAATAACATTTTTAACAATTTTATTTTTTATAATGTGAGAAAAATAGTTTCTCATACATTGGTAGAAATGTAATTCATAAAAGGTTGATGGAAAATAATAAGATAATATGTTTATAGTGTTTAATATATATTGATGCAACAGCTTTTCTTCCAGACCACCCTATTTACAACTGCAATTCTATCTTTTGACACTTCAATCACCCATTCTCATTTTCTTTATCTCTATAGTACATATCACCAGTTATTAATTATCATTACCTATTTTTATAGTTTGTTATCTTTACTAAACTATATGCCACATGAGGTTAAGGATTTTTGTCTGTCTTAATCATTGGCACCTAGACTTGAGAAGATTAGCTTACATCTAATAGATAGTCAACAAAATATGTTGAATGGTTTTTCCATGAATATATCATTAGACAACAATAGAAAAATTAATCAAAAAAATATTTAGTTTATCTTGATATTGTTGATAATAGTAAAAAATCAGAAAAAAACATAATGTCCAAAAGAATGTGCTGCTTGCATAATATACACATATATTATTGTTGTTTAGTTGCTAAGTCATGTCCACCTGTTTTGTGACCCAGAGTGTAGCCTGCCAAACTCCTCTGCCCATAGGATTTCTCAGGCAAGAATACTGGAGGGGGTTGCCATTTCATCTCCAGGGAATCTTCCCTACCCAGGGGTCAAACCCATGGTTCCTATATTGGCAAGCAGATTCTTTACCACTGAGCCACCTGGGAAGCCCATATATTACACAGATTAAAAATGATACTCTGAAATATCATGGAAAACAGGGCATAAAATTAAGGGCATTAAGTTGACAATGCAGTTTACCAAATATCATATCTAGTATAACTCAGTTTGGGATAAATATATTTTTAGTATAAATCTAAATCTAGGATAAGATACAGAGAAATAGTAACTCTGGTTTTTACAGGTGCTATTTACAGGAAATTTAAATTTTTTTTTCCACTATGAATTTCATATAGTATTTCCTTTTTAATCACAATGAATTACTGGGTGATTTTTATTGTGAATACATGTTGAATCTATTATAGAAAGTGGTTAAAAGAATATATCTTTAATTTTAACAATATAATGAACTGACCAAACATCAAATACTTGAGAATGACCAAAACACTTGCATATGATATGAACTTGCAACTTTTTTATGTAACCAGACTTTACATTAGAGTTGCATTACTGAAGGCATCACTGAGGATTCAGTTCACTTCAGTTTGGTCACTCAGTCGTGTCCGACTCTTTGCAATCCCATGAATCGCAGCACGCCAGGCCTCCCTGTCCATCACCATCTCCTGAGTTTGAGTTCACTCAAATTCACGTCCATTGAGTCAGTGATGCCATCCAGCCATCTCATCCTCTGTTGGGCCCTTTTCCTCCTGCCCGCAATCCCTCCCAGCATCACAGTCTTTTCCAATGAGTCAACTCTTCACATGAGGTGGCCAAAGTACTGGAGTTTCAGCTTTAGCATCATTCCTTCCAAAGAACACCTAGGACCGATCTCCTTTAGAATGGACTGGTTGGATCTCTTGCAGTCCAAGGGACTCTCAAGAGTCTTCTCCAACACCACAGTTCAAAAGCATCAATTCTTCGGTGCTCAGCCTTCTTCACAGTCCAACTCTCACATCCATATATGACCACAGGAAAAACCATAGCCTTGACTAGATGGACCTTTGTTGGCAAAGTAATGTCTCTGCTTTTGAATATGCTATCTAGGTTGGTCATAACTTTTCTTCCAAGGAGTAAGCATCTTTTAATTTCATGGCTGCAGTCACCATCTGCTGAAGATTAGTTTTACTAAAAAAATGGTCATTAATGAGATATATTTATGTGTACTTTTTAGGGGAAAAACACTAAAATTAAAGTTGCTCTCTCTTACAATTTCAGGGATCTGATAGTACTATTAAACCAAAACATAGCTTTTCATTTTTGTTAGTTCTTAATTCATACCAATATTTATCTATTACATTAATCTTGGAGGCAATAAAATCCCAAGGGAAGCAGACATTTCCATTTTTGTTTATCAAGATAAAACTCACTATATTTTAATGATGTCTAGAGTACCAAATAAGAGACTTATGTATTCCTTTAAACAGCTGGCAGAACTATTTATTTTATTTCTTACTTTTGTTTCAATAGTATACCCATTTTTTATAAAATGAGAAATTATGCTATTCTTCATGTCAATGTAGTCTCATAATCCCTTGTCACATTTGTATAGAATAAGTAAAAAGAAATAAACTTTAAGACCAAGCAGCTGATGCAAAGCTAGAAAGGCAATGACAAAGAATGTTCAAACTACCACACAACAGCACTCATCTCCCAAGTTAGCAAAGTCATGCTCACTATTCTTCAAGCCAAGCTTCAACAGAACTTTAACTGAGAAGTTCAAGCTGGATTTAGAAAAGGCAGAGGAACCAGAGATCAAATCACCAACATCTGTTGGATCACAGAAAAAGCAAGAGAGTTCCAGAAAAACATCTATTTCTGCTTTATTGACTATGCAAAAGGCTTTGACTGTGTGGATCACAAAAAACTGTGGAAAATTCTGAAAGAGATGGAAATACCAGACCACCTTACCTGCCTCCTGAGAAATCTGTATACAGGTAAAGACGCAACAGTTAAACCGGACATGGAACAATGGACTGGTTCCAAATTGGGAAAGGACTATGTCAAGGCTGTATACTGTCACCCTGCTTATTTAACTTCTATGCAGAGTACATCATGTGAAATGTCAGGCTGATGAAGCACAAGCTGGAATCAAGATTGCCAGGAGAAATGTCAATAACTTCAGATACGCAGATGACACCATCTTACTGCAGAGAGAAAAGAGGAACTAAAGAGTCTCTTGATGAAAGTAAAAAAGGAGAGTCAAAAAGCTGGCTTAACACTCAACATTCAGAAAACTAAGATCATGGCATCCAGTCCCATTATTTCAAGGCAAATAGATAGAGAAACAATAGAAACAGTGTCAGACTTTATTTCCTTGGGCTCCAAAATCCCTGTAGATGGTGATTGTAGCCATGAAATTATAAGATGCTTGCTCCTTGGAAGAAAAGGTATGGCCAACCTAGACAGCATATTCAAAAGCAGAGACATTACATTGTTGACAAAGGTCCATCTAGTGAATGCTATGGTTTCTCCAGTGGTCATGTATGGATGTGAGAGTTGGACTATAACGATAGCTGAGCACTGAAAAATTGATGCTTTTGAACCCTGGTGTTGGAGAAGACTCTTGAGGGTCCCTTGGACAGCAAGGAAATCAAACCAGTCAATTCTAGTGGAAACCAGTCCTTAATATTCATTGGATGGACTGATGCTGAAGCTGAAACTCCAATATTCTGACCACCTGATGCAAAGAACTTACTCCTAGGAAAAGATCCTGATGCTGGGAAAGATTGAAGGCAGGAGAAGGGGATGACAGAGGATGAGATGGTTGGATGGCATCACTGACATGATGGACATGAGTTTGAACAAGCTCCAGGAGATAGTGATGGACAGGGAAGCCTGGTGTGCTGCAGTCCAAGGGGTCACAGAGAATAGGACATGACTAAAGTGACTGAACTGAACTGACTGACACAATTTCTCTAGTTATTAAGTAATATTTGTAGCTACTTCATATTTTTAAGATGACTCATTTAGAGGTAATCACAAAAGCTAAGTAGATTAATCTTCCCTTGTGGCTCAGCTGGTAAAGAATCCACCTGCAATGCTGGAGACCTGGGTTCGATCCCTGGGTTGGGAAGATACCCTTGAGAAGGAAAGGCTACCGACTCCAGTATTCTTGCCTGGAGAATTCCAGTCCATGGAGTTGCAAAGAGTTGGACATGACTAAGCAATTTCACTTCAGGTAGACTGTATTTCAGAATATAAAATGAGATATCTATAGGTGATGGCTGTACTAACCACATATTACAAATTCTCATACAACTAGCAAGAAGGGCCTCTCCTTAGAGATCCTCACATCACAAGTTCACAAAGATAAATGTTACTGTATGCATAAATGCCCTGGTTCTGGGATGCAGTACTCAGTACTGGCACAATATAACCCTTAACATTACAAATCCTTTTCTATGACTAACATTGTTTACACCAGAGGAACATTTCACATTTTCTCCCTATGTCCTCAAAATAAAAGGTGACTCCACCCAAATGTCATGAAGGCTACTTCAACACTGGACACAAACATTTCAAAATATTTCAGAGAGGAGATGATTTGAGTAGTGGAAATACTTGAGAGAAGAGAAAAAGGAACTGTCAGATCCTTCCTGTCAGGACAAAAGCAATATTGAACTATGGTGTTAGAGAAAAACTTGAGAGTCCCTTGGACTGCAAGGAGATCCAACCAGTCCATTCTGAAGGAGATCAGCCCTGGGATTTCTTTGGAAGGAAGGATGCAAAAGCTGAAACTCCAATACTTTGGCCACCTCAAGCGAAGAGCTGACTCATTGGAAAAGACTCTGATGCTGGGAGGGATTGGGGGCAGGAGGAGAAGGGGATGACCGAGGATGAGATGGCTGGATGGCATCACTGACTCAATGGATGTGAATCTGAGTGAACTCTGGGAGTTGGTGATGGACAGGGAGGCCTGGCGTGCTGTGATTCATGGGGTCGCAAAGAGTCAGACACAACTGAGCAACTGAAATGAACTAAACTGAACTGAGGCATAATTGACAGATACAATTTTTATACTTAAGATGTAAAAGTGATATTTTGATATGCATATGCATTGTGAAATGAGAACCACGATCAAGCTAATTAACATACCCATCATCTCACATAGTTAACACTTTCTGTGTGTGTATGTGGGTGTGTGTGTGTGTCATAAGAGTACTTAGATTTATCCTCTTAGCAAATTTCTAGTATAAAATACACTACTGTTACCAATAGTCACCAAGCTGCACAGATCAACAGAATATATTTATGTTGTATAACTGAAACTTTATACCCTTTACCAAGATTTCCCTATTTCCCTTACCTCCCAACCCACGAAAATTATCATTCTATTCTCTCCTCTGAGTATGACTATTTCATTCTACACATAAGTGAGGTCATGCAGTACTTGCCCCGTTGTGCCAGGCATATTTCCCTCAGTATAATGTCCTTCAGGTAGATCCATCTGTCACAAGTGGCAGAATTTCTTTCTTTTTTAAGGTTGAATAATATTCCATTGCATGAGTGTGTATGAATGTGTGTGAGAGTGTGTGTTTGGCATTTTTTTAACCCATTCATCCTTTTATGACTGTTTAGATTATTTTCATATCTTAACTATTGTGATTATTGCTACAATGAACATGGGGGTTCAATATCTTTGAGTTACTAAATTCATTTTTTGAATATAAATACCCAGAAGTTGGAATTGCTGAATCATATGGTAGTTCTACTTTCAATTTTTTGAAGACTTTCCATACTATTTTCCATAATGGCTGTTTTTTACCAATTTCTATTCCCATAAGCAGTGTACAGAGCTCCCTTTTCTCCACATTTTTGCCAGAATTTATCTTTTGTCTTTTAAATAATAGCCATTCTAACAATTGTGAGGTGATGGCTCATTGTGGTTTTGATTTGCACCCCTGGTTATGAGTGATGTTGAGCATCTTTTCATATATCTGTTGGCCATTTGTATGTACTCTTTTGTGAATTGTCTATTTAGGTCTTTTGTTCATTTTTTTTATATTGTTTCATTTTTTGCTATTGAGTTGTAGGAATTGTTTATATATTTATTTTGGATATTAACTTCTTATTATATATGTGGTTTGCAAATTTTTTTTCCCATTCCATAGGTTGTCTGTTCACTCTGTTAATTGTACCTGTGCTGTGTAGAAGCTTTCTGGTTTGATGTAGCACCAAATTGTTTATTTCTGCTTTTGTTGGCTATGTCAACAAAACAGTACTTGGTGTCATATCCAAAAACTCATTGCCAAGACCAACATCAAGAAGCGTTTTCTCCATATTCTCTTCTGTTAGCTTTATGATTTGGAATTTTAAGTCTTTAATCCATTTTTAGTTGATTTTGTAAATGGTTAGAGATAAGAGTTCAATTACATTCTTTAGCTAGTATCTATCCAGATTTTCCAACACTTGTTTACTGAAGAGATTGTCATTTCCTCATTGTCAAGGACACCATAAGAAAAGATAACTATTGGTCAATATTCCTGTTGAACATAAATGTAAAAGTAATCAAAAATATAAGTAAATTGAATTCAATAGCATATTGAATTCAACCTATAGACTCTGACCAGGTGGGATTATTTATCCCTGGGATACAAGGATGATTCAATATACCACATTAACAGAATGAAAGAATTCACATGATTATCTCAATAGATGCAGAAAAATATTTGATAATTCAATACCCATTTATGATAAACTAATCAAATAGGTGAAATACTTATACACTGAAAAGTACAAAACATTGATGAAGGAAATTAAGTAAAACAGATAAATGGAAAGACACTTCATGTTCATGGATTAGAAGAGTTAGTTGCTTAAATGTCTATACTACCTAAAGTGAAAGTGAAAGCAAGCATAGTCACTCAGTCATGTCAGACTCTGCAACCCCATGAACTGTAGCCTACAACGCTCTTCCATCCATGGGGTTTTCCAGGCAAGAGTACTGGAGTGGGTTGCCATTTCCTTCTCCAGGAGATCTTCCCAACCCAGGGATCAAACCTGGGTCTCCTGCATTGTAGGCAGATGCTTTACCATCTGAGCCACTAGGGAAGATGGCTATACTACCTAAAGTGATCTACAAAGCAATGTAATCTCTATCAAACTACCAGTTAAATTCTTTACGGGAAAAAAAAAATCCTATAATTCATATGAAACCACAATAGGCTTGGAATAGCCAAAGCAATTTTGAGCAAGAGAATCATCACACACCCTGGTTTTTAAAATATATTAAAAGCTACAGTAATCAAAATGGTATGATATTATCATAAAAATAGACACAAAGACCAATGGAACAGACTAGAGCTCAGAAATAAATGCACATATTTGTGGTCTACTGATCTTCCACAAGGGTGCCAAGAACACAAATGTAAAAGAGCTTTACATAACAAGGCATCATTTTCTGTAGCACAGAGCATCTCTTTTTCTGTTTTCCTTTTATGTACCACAAGCTGGCATTGTCTTCAAAACAGTATCAGGTTACATGGTGGCACAGAATGTTTTAGGATATTAGCAATACATATTACTCTTAAATATGTACTTAAGTGTTACAACATGTATGTAACATGAAATTATATTGACAATGAGATGAACGTAATCTTAGAATTGTGCATTGTTTCATTTTTTTATAAAAATAATGAGATGTAATTGGATTTCCATATTATTAAATATAAATTCCAGCTCTATATGTTAAATCCAAATTTTTATATTCACTAATCATGATATATTTGTCCTTTTAATAATTTAAAATTTTAGAATAAATACAACTAATTAAATGCTTATTAATTTAATTTAAAGTTTTAGAAGAAAGACACTTTTGAAAATACACAAGAAAAATATTTTAATCATTTTACATTTATTTTAAAATTCTGAAAATATATAACCATATTTCATGTGCTTTTTAATGCAATTGCCATGTACTTTACAATCCTAATTTAAATCATTACTGTCAAGAGAACAAAATTATTTGAAAGATCTTGATCACAACAATAGAATTCATGATTTTACTGAAATAAATATAAGAAAAATGTATTTAATGAAAAAAGATGTGATGATTTTGAATTATGTATTTCTTTCTTTATTACTCATGAAAACTCTGCTGCTTGCCAATTATCAGTTCACTCAGGTAGCCATAGTAATTAAATTATTGGTATCTGCCAACTCCAAAATATAAAAGTGATAGCTTTATACATACTTTTCTTAATTTGGGGTTATAAAGATATATATCTTAAGACGGGATGATAGAATATACTGAATTTAAAAGTTTAGCTTAATACCTAACTTTAAAATATTTGAATATAAGGAGTGTATGCTTCCATTTGCAGGGTGGCCCTAGAACAAACTTGAGGTAGGCCTACAGATCCTGGTCCCAGGTGGTAAACTCTTTTCTGCTTCATTTTATTTTGTGGCTGCTCCAGTCAACATATCTACCTTATCTCTGACCAACAGGTCACTACAATGGTTTACCTGTAGATTTCAACTCCACCACAGTTTTGATGTGAACTCAAAATATTACTTCAGTTAATCCAGTTTTTAGTCACTTATTTTCATAGTATTCCATGAAAGCTGGGTTGTACCTAAAATTTGTCAGCTATTGTTCTTGCAAGGGTATCATTATTTAAAGGAAGTAGGTCAAAATCAAACTAATTAAAATAAAAATCCCAACTATGAACACATCTATAAACATCTGGAAAAGCCAATGGCACCCCAATCTAATACTCTTGCCTGGAAAATCCCATGGGCGGAGGAGCCTGGTACGCTGCAGTCCATGGGGTTGCAAAAAGTCATACACAACTGAGTGACTTCACTTTCATTTTTCACTTTCATGCATTGGAGAAGGAAATGGCAACCCATTCCATTGTTCTTGCCTGGAGAATCCCAGGGACAGGGGAGCCTGGTGGGCTGCCATCTCTGGGGTCACACAGAGTTGGACACGACTGCAGTGACTGAGCAGCAACATAAACATCTAATACTTTTCAGTTTGTGTTTGTGTAGCAAAGCAATGAAGCACCATGTACACTGCTCCATACTGTGGGAGAAATGTGATCAAAATTGCTTCTACAGAAAATGTGACTCGCACAAAACGATGAGATTCTATGGGAAGAACATACACGATCAGTTTTTTTTTCCCCATTCCAAGATGGACAATTTCATGATGATGGATTATTATAAAAATTTCCAGATTTTATCAGATTTTATAGATAAGGTTTCCAACAGCTAAAATGCCTATATTTTGAAGGAATAGCAGATGGTATCTGCTACAGTGTGCTCTGATAGTTGGTCAATACTAAATATGACATACACCTGCAATATTTAAGTTTGGAGTTTTGTTTTTAAGGAAAAATATGTGAAAATAAATTTTACCCAAGGTCTCCAAATATATGACTCATTAATAACTTTACAACACGATCTCCAAATATATTAAGTTGAACTGAAAACTACTGAAAGAAACAAGATCAAGCAGAATCATCCATGTGTGTGCCAATATACAGAAAATATTAGGTCATATATTAGTAAAAAACAGGATGGACTGGTATACTGCAAGGAAATGGGGCAGAGCTGGAAGGACAAGTACCAAGGAACAGACCCCTGAACCATCTTCATGGAAGAGTAAGTTGTAGAGTAATTGCACAAAATGTTTTACTGGAAGAAAGTCTAGCCTTTCCATAGACTATGAAATAGCAAAGAGTATCTCAACAGTACTTGTATATCCAGGATAAGCAGAAGGATGCTAATAGGAACTGAGTACCAGACTTAACTAAGAAAATATGGACCTTAATGGGACACCCTTTATTGCAAGGAGTACTTGACCGCTATACTATGTAGAAAATTGCTTTTTCTAAGAAATTAATTTTTTTAACAAAAACAAATAGACCAGATATTATCATACACATAAACATGTATGTAAATATGCACTTACTAGATTTACACTGAAAATAACAAAGAACATTGTAGGCAGTGGGTGTGTTAAGGAAATATACACAAACATTCATAACTAAATAAATGTGCTTCAGAAATAACATTTAAAAAATATAAATTCTAGAGTTTTCTGTCCTATTATCCACACACTCTTCCCCTACTCATTTGACTGGCATTCTATATATCTTAGAAGAGTAATAATCCAGAAGAAAATCAAGGAATTAATACTGAAAGAAATTATGTTTTAGTTTCTGCACTGAATATAGATACAACCCACATAAAGAAAAGCTCTCCGAAGTCCTCAATTACTTTTAACACTATAAAGTGTCTGCTGAGCAACATATCTGGGAATCAAAGCTAGGAACCAAGATGGTTCCAAATCACTACTTATGTGGAACTGAAGAGGATCTGTTAGAGAACTTTCATCAAAAAATTTATTCATTTACCATTTATACAAGTATGTGAAGTGAATTCACTCAGTCTTGTCCAACTCTTTGCAATCCCATGGACTATGGGCCACCAGGCTCCTCCCTGCATGGGATTCTCCAGGCAAGAGTACTGAGTGGGTTGCCATTTTCTTCTCCAGGGGATTTTCCCAACCCAGGGATCGAACCCAGGTCTCCTGCATTCCAGGCAGACGCTTTAACCTCTGAGCCACCAGGGAAGTTTAACAAACAATAAAATAACTTCAGTATTTGAGTGACATTCTCAGTTCAGTTCAGTCGCTCAGTCATATATGACTCTCTACTGCCGGAAGCCAGCGTGGGAATCCCATCCGGTCACATGGCAGAAATCCTATGGGCAAGGCGATTTGGATTTCAGAGATTCCCCCTGAGTTTCCCTGAGCATCTACACCCCCAAAATAGGAAACCCGAATATGCCNTTTGGAAAGAATGATGCTAAAGCTGAAAATCCAGTACTTTGGCCACCTCATGCGAGGAGTTGACTCATTGGAAAAGACTCTGATGCTGGGAGGGATTGGGGGCAGGAGGAGAAGGGGACGACAGAGGATGAGATGCCTGGATGGCATCACTGACTCGATGGACATGAGTGAACTCCGGGAGTTGGTGATGGACAGGGACGCCTGGCATGCTGCAGTTCATGGGGTCGCAAAGAGTCAGACACAATTGAGCGACTGAACTGAACTGAACTGAAGAATGATACCAGTGATTAAATATTTCACCGTTTAATAGGGATAGATGTTAATTACATAAATAATGATAAGTACTGCAAAGGAAGAATTAAACTGCAATGTGAAAAATTAACATAAAGTCTGATATAGATTGTGGATTTATGAAGACATTTTTGAGGAAAGGACTTCATATTTAAGTTGCAAACCATAAATGAAAAGTTGAAAAAAAAGAGTAGAGGAAACCTGATAATACTACATACTGTATGATTCCAACTATCTGACATTCTGGAAAAAAGCAAATTCCAGAGAAAGGAAAAAAAAAGGTCATTGGTTGACAGGAGTTATGAGAGAGGGAAGGATCAATAGGCAGAGCACAAAGGGCTTTTAGAACAGTGAAACTTCTCTATGATACTATAATGATGAATACATGTGACTGAGTTGTGTCGACTCTGAGACCCCATGGACTGTAGCCCACCAGGATCCTCTGTCCATAGAATTCTTCAGGCAAAACTATAAACTTGTCCAAACCCATACAGGGGTACAATATCAAGAGTGAATTCTATTATAGGTTATGGACTCTGTGTAACAGTGATGTGTCAATGTGAACCGTATCATTTATAAAAAAAAATGTATCACTCTGATGGGGGGATACTGATAACAGAAGAGGCTAAGCATGTTTGGAGGGGAAGGAATCTATGGGAAATACTTAAACTTTCAGCTCAAATTTTGCTGTGACCCTAAAAGTGCTCAAAAAAAAGTATATTAAAAAACACACAGAAGAAGATTCAAGATGTGCAGGACTTGAAGCAGGAAATTTTTACGTATTTGAAATAGAAGACATGGGTTTCTTGTCATTCTGAGACAGTCTTATCCATCTAAGATATTTCTCAAGTTAAATATGAGTTGTGAATGAATTCTAAACTAAAAACTATAATCTAAGGCATTAAGTGCTCATGTAAAAGTATTATGCTAAAATGCTCTCTAAAAATTATACAAATGTATTCCATAGTACTTGTTACCTAAAGTTTTAAATTATATATGTGTGTAAATGTATATGTTTATATATATATACACATATATAGATACAATAGGACTTCCCTGGTGGCTCAGTGGTAAGCAATCCACCTACCAATGCAGGAGCCAAGGGCTTGATCCCTGGGTCAGGAAGTTTCCCTGGAGAAGGAAATGGCAACCCACTATAGTATTCTTGCCTGGGAAATCCCATGGATAGAGGAGACAAGGAGGCTATAGTCCCCGGAATCATAAAAAGAGTCAGACATGACTTAGTGATTAAGACACAATATAGATTTAACAAGTACCATCTCTAAAACTCCATACAACTTCAGTTCAAAAATAGATACAAGGTAAACTAACATCTGTCTCAGTTTCTAATATGATATGATAAATTAACCCAAAACTTAGTGACTTAAAAACATTTATTAAACCACTGGGTTCTATGAATCCAAAACACAGGCGGGGTGATGTGTCCTTACCATATACTCAAAGCTGTTCTTTTCCCAGTAGTCATGTATGGATGTGACAGCTGGACCATAAAAAAAGGCTGATTGCTGAAGAACTGATGCTTTCCAATTGTGGTGCTCTTAGAGAAGACTCCTGAGAGTTCCTTGGACTGAATGGAAATCAAACCAGTCCATCCTAAAGGAAACCAACCCTCAATATTCACTGAAAGGACTGATGCTGAAGTTGAAGCTCCAATACTTTAGCCACCTGATGCAAGAAGCTTACCCCTTGGAAAAGATCCTGATGCTGGGAGAGATGGAAAGCATAAGGAGAAGGGGTGACAGAGGATAAGATGGTTGGATGGCATCATCAAGTCAATGGACATGAGTGTGAGCAAACTTCAGGAGAAAATGAAGGAGAGGGGAACCCTGGTGTGCCATAGTTCTTAGGGTTGTAAAGAGTCAAACACAGCTACTAAACAGCAACAACAATATCTCAAACTAGGAATATCTGAAGCTGGGGCTCATTTGTTAGCTGAGGGCTGGAATCCTCCAAAGCCTCCTTAACTCACATATCTGGTGCCTGAGAGGGAATAACTGAAAGATGAGGACTGCTGGCTGCAGCTCCTAAATACGGCCCCACCACATGGCTTTGCATCCTCCCAGAATGTTGATTTAACAAGTAGTCATACTTAAGAAGTAGCCAGGCTTCTTATATGGACTCTTTGGACTCCAAACACAAATATTCCAGAGAATAAAGTAAAAGCTCAATCACCTCTGGGAACCTGGCCTCTAAATTAATGCACTTTCATTTCCACTATATTCTGTTAGCCATAAACAATTCGTATAGTACTAGTATTAGTCGTTCAGTCGTGTCCAGCTTTTTGGAANCAGGCTTCTTATATGGACTCTTTGGACTCCAAACACAAATATTCCAGAGAATAAAGTAAAAGCTCAATCACCTCTGGGAACCTGGCCTCTAAATTAATGCACTTTCATTTCCGCTATATTCTGTTAGCCATAAACAATTCGTATAGTACTAGTATTAGTCGTTCAGTCGTGTCCAGCTTTTTGGAACTCCATGGACTGTAGCCCACCAGGCTCCTCTGTCCATGGGATTCTCTAGGCAAAAATGCTGGAGTGGGTTGTAAGCCCACCTAAATTAGAAACAGTACACAGACACCACCTGTTAATTAAAGGAACTGTGAAAGAATGTGTGGCAACTCTTTATTCCCACAACACCTAAAGCACTGCTCTAATCATGAAAATAATAGCATTCTGCTTCCAGATGTGCTGGGTAAGTCTGCTTCTTCTCAGGAGATTATTATTTCTCCTAAAGAAATGTAAGCATTCTCAACCTAATTTTACTGTCACCTTTGTATACTCTCTGTCTTGACAGGCCACAGTGCCTCTTGTAACTTCTACCACATTCTCTCCTAGGGGCCTATATTGATTAATTTGATCACTATCCCATCATCCTAAAATCACGTCTCCCCTCAACATCTCATTAACACATATCAATGTAATAATATTTTAATGAATAATTATAATTAGTAAATAATATTTAGATAATGTTTTAATAATTCTATTAAATTCCTAAGTATCCAAGCTGATCTTTTAAGTTCCAGAATTTCACAGCCTAGTTTGACTAGAAAGCGACCATTTAAAAAATGAAGGAAATAGTCAGCCAAGAATAAAGAAATAGCTAGTCCATATTCAAATTTCTAAATATAAATTTAGAAGGCAGTGTACCAGAGAAATTATATTAAATAACAAAAACTAACTTTAAAATACATTTTAAATTATCACAACATTAAAAGTGAATGAAAATTGATTTATGGGACAAGCATTAAGAAGAACAAACTGAAAATATAATAATAGTGAATATGATAGATTTTGTTCATTTTCATTTTACAAAAGACCTACTCTAGGGAACATAATTTTACAGATCTACTTTAATGTCATAACAATCTTGAGCCCCTAGGTTTATTCTTTAAGCCTGATTAAAGCTAAATACAAATTTAAATATATAATATGTCACACTTAATTTCATGGGCTTTAAAGTTTACTAACTTTGCATGTGGACATTTTTTAGAATGCATTCATATAAATTTTCTGTCATTGTAAATTGTACCAAATGGGGTAATAAATGTGTCCATCTCATGTTACTACTGGTATGACAAACTGAGATAAAGTCAAGTCAGAATATTTAATACTCAGTATATGATGCTTATTATTATTATCATCATTATTGTTACTAAGAGTTCATGCTAGAAATATAAACCTAGGCTTAAAAGTCTGAAATATTATATTGGAAAAATAAAAATGAAATTAACAAAAATAAACAAGTTTTTAAAATACAATTAGAGACTACAATAAACTAATTTAAAATACTGCACCTTAAATCACTAATTTAGTCAACTAATTTATCCTAAAATTTTTTATAAAAGGGAACAGCAAACAATGGTGTCACAATTTTTAATATTGCATTTTTATAAGAGAAAACAAAGTTTTTTGCATGGAAAAATTTTCTCTGACCAAAATGACCTTTAATAGCTAAATTTAAAACTCCAGAAAATAATATATATATTGAAAAAGTTGAGATGTCATTAGCTTTAATACTGAAAATAATCACCACTTTAAAAGTACAAATCTTTGCCAATACAAAAGATAGTTCTGTATTACTTACTGACCCTATTATTAGACATATATGTAATTTATTAAGCACTACTGAATAGCAGTCATTTTTGCAACTCTTTTTCATCCTTTATCTCATTTAATACTCATAACCCCCTAAAATGTTACTACAATTATTATTCCCATTTCATAAATAAGAAATTTATAATTAGGAAGCTTCAGTTCAGTTTAGTTCAGTCGCTCAGTTGTGTCTGACTCTTTGCAACCCCATGAATTGCAGCACGCCAGGCCTCCCTGTCCATCACCATCTCCTGGAGTTCGCTCAAACTCACGTCAGCTTAAGTAGTTTTTAAAGTCACACAGGCAAGCAATGGGATAACCGGGATTTAAGCCTGAAGTGTGTCTTACCCCAAAGCTCATGCTTTTAACCACTAAGCACACTGCCTTCCACAAGGTGAATGAAATTAATGACAATCTAATATCTGCCAGGCACTTTATATACTTTTTCTTTTTTACAGATGAAGAAATTCACAAAGGTTAAATTACTTGTAAGTATTAAAGTTATAGACTTTTTCCTTACCTAGTATTTCTCATAGTATGATCTATGGATTAGTCATATGAAAATCATTAGATGCTATTTTAAAAGTCAGATTCTTGAGTTTAGTTCCAGAAATATAAATCTGATAAATCTTGGGCATGGCATTTTTTTGTATGTTCCATATAAACTATTATAAAATGTTTGCTATATTCCCTGTATTATACAAAAATAAAATCCTTGTATGTATCTATTTTATACATAATTGTTGTACCACTTAATCTTCCTATCCATTTTGCCCTTCTTTCTTGTGACAACCACCAGGTCTGCTCTCTGTATCTGTAAATCTTTTCATGTTTTGTTCTATTTTTCCATTTCTTTCATTTTTTAGAANTAAGTATTAAAGTTATAGACTTTTTCCTTACCTAGTATTTCTCATAGTATGATCTATGGATTAGTCATATGAAAATCATTAGATGCTATTTTAAAAGTCAGATTCTTGAGTTTAGTTCCAGAAATATAAATCTGATAAATCTTGGGCATGGCATTTTTTTGTATGTTCCATATAAACTATTATAAAATGTTTGCTATATTCCCTGTATTATACAAAAATAAAATCCTTGTATGTATCTATTTTATACATAATTGTTGTACCACTTAATCTTCCTATCCATTTTGCCCTTCTTTCTTGTGACAACCACCAGGTCTGCTCTCTGTATCTGTAAATCTTTTTATGTTTTGTTCTATTTTTCCATTTCTTTCATTTTTTAGAAATGAAAAGTGAAAACATACAGTAATCCCCCTGTGAGGTACTCCAGAGTTCTCAGGAGTGTGCATGTGTGTCTTTCTGATGAGAAGCTTTCTAATTTTTTACTTTAGTATCTCCTATCAGAGAATGAGATATTCATTGTTGTTGTTTTGTCTCTGAGTCATGTCTGACTTTTTTGTGACCCAATGGACTATGGCTCACCAGACTCCTCAGTCCATGAGATTTCTCACACAAGAATACTGGAGTGGGTTGCTATTTCCTTCCCCAGGGGATCTTCCCAACTCATGGATTGAACCCATGTCTCCTTCATTGGCAGGAGGATTCTTTACCACTGAGCCACCAAGGAATATTCATAACTGGTTAAAAGAAAAAAAAGATGAAACTTTGTCTCCAGAATATGCACTTCTAACATCAGGTTGTTTTATTGATTCACATTCAAGACAAAGAATACATACTTAAATAGATACTTAGTAAATAAGAATACTTAAAAGGCCTTCTGAAGGCTTTTTAAGCTTTCTAATGTTAAAGTATCACTAAGTAATATTTATAGAAATAAGGAAAACGAGATACATGAATACTCTTTGGCTCTGGTTTATGAAATTCAAAGATATGGAGTTTTATATATACTTCTGTTCTTCCATAGAAAATCCACCCTCAAAATGTTGTTTACAACACTGGAAAAGAAACAAAGCCACTTCAGGAGTATTTAATAGTTGGCATTTATTATATATAATATTTACTACAGGCCAGGTATTGTGCTAAACCTTAAGAATTATGGAAATTATTATCATCATTTTAAACATGAGGAATCTTAGAATTAGAGAAGTTAATTAATCTGACCAAGATTTTAAATAGAGTCTTGGAGCTGGGATTCGGATTGAAGGCAATTCGATTCCCAAGGCCTGAATTATGCCAGCTCCATTCCAAACTCCCCTCACCACAACCACCATCACTACAGCTATCACCATGACCACAAGCTCCCCATTTTTTGCCTCAACTTGTANCCTGTGAGGTACTCCAGAGTTCTCAGGAGTGTGCATGTGTGTCTTTCTGATGAGAAGCTTTCTAATTTTTTACTTTAGTATCTCCTATCAGAGAATGAGATATTCATTGTTGTTGTTTTGTCTCTGAGTCATGTCTGACTTTTTTGTGACCCAATGGACTATGGCTCACCAGACTCCTCAGTCCATGAGATTTCTCACACAAGAATACTGGAGTGGGTTGCTATTTCCTTCCCCAGGGGATCTTCCCAACTCATGGATTGAACCCATGTCTCCTTCATTGGCAGGAGGATTCTTTACCACTGAGCCACCAAGGAATATTCATAACTGGTTAAAAGAAAAAAAAGATGAAACTTTGTCTCCAGAATATGCACTTCTAACATCAGGTTGTTTTATTGATTCACATTCAAGACAAAGAATACATACTTAAATAGATACTTAGTAAATAAGAATACTTAAAAGGCCTTCTGAAGGCTTTTTAAGCTTTCTAATGTTAAAGTATCACTAAGTAATATTTATAGAAATAAGGAAAACGAGATACATGAATACTCTTTGGCTCTGGTTTATGAAATTCAAAGATATGCAGTTTTAGATATACTTTTGTTCTTCCATAGAAAATCCACCCTCAAAATGTTGTTTACAACACTGGAAAAGAAACAAAGCCACTTCAGGAGTATTTAATAGTTGGCATTTATTATATATAATATTTACTACAGGCCAGGTATTGTGCTAAACCTTAAGAATTATGGAAATTATTATCATCATTTTAAACATGAGGAATCTTAGAATTAGAGAAGTTAATTAATCTGACCAAGATTTTAAATAGAGTCTTGGCGCTGGGATTCGGATTGAAGGCAATTCGATTCTCAAGGCCTGAATTATGCCAGCTCCATTCCAAACTCCCCCCACCACAACCACCACCTCCAGAATTACCGCCATCACTACAGCTATCACCATGACCACAAGCTCCCCATTTTTTGCCTCAACTTGTATTTCTGAAGAAATAGTTTCCAGAGCACAATTAGAGTAGTAGTAGTTATAAGGACATGAAGTTAATATTCAAAATGTACACTGGAGAAAGAATTTTAAGTGGTAGAAACTAAAAATATATATTTTACCACACTACCCGGGAAATTATTGCCTAGAGAATCCCAGGGACGGGGGAGCCTGGTGGGCTGCCGTCTATGGGGTCGCACAGAGTTGGACACGACCGAAGGGACTTAGCAGTAGCAGCAGGAAATTATTACCCAAAGTAAAACGAAAGGACCACTGTAATATGTAATAGTGCCTCAATTTATATGGAAGTATTTCAACTATTAAAATACTTCAAGAAGCATTTTTGAGACTATGAAAATATAAATAGAAGAGTAAATGGGATAATACTTTAAAGTATAGGTGCAGTTACTTACTCTTTTATATCTTGTGGCATTTGAAAATGTATAACCTAATGCAATTAGCAAGCAAGTATACAGTAAGAATTTGATGTGAAAAATAATTAGGTTTATTAGGAATAAATGACTCCCAAAGCTCTAATCTAGTTCCACATTTTAGAACAAAGAAGGCAATGCAATACAGGTTAACTTTCAAAATGTATTTCACTTGCAGTTAAAGCCTGTTAATGAGAGAGCCTTATTAGGTAAAATGGTGTCACACTTTCACGTGACACAGAAAAAAACATCAACTAATAGATTTTTTTCAAAACTTTCGTTCCTTACATTTATTTGCATCATATATAACTACATACCAAACCAAGCATAACAAAGGAATTTTGACATTATCATACTTCATACAAGGACATTTCAAGTAAAGAAACTTTGGAAAATGATGACAGGTGTCTGCATTGCACCATCCTCTCATTACTCTCCACAGGTCTCCAGATTAGCCACTTGAAATGAGTTCATTAATTACTAAATGAATTGTGCACATATGCTCAAAGATACCATAACAAGATTGTTTGCTGTGACATTTTTATGCAAAGGGAAAAAAAATAACTACAAGCTATTTGTTCCTCACTAGAAGAATGAAAATGAATTACTCTTATATAAAACTAAGAAACAAAATCTACATATTTTGACATGAATATATCTCAAAAAAAAATTAAGTCAAAAGATCCAGCTGCAAAAGTTTATATGTAGTATGTGTTAATTTATGTAAAAAAGTTAAAAATAAGGAAAAGGGTATCAGGAAGAAAACAGTGAGTACAACATTCAAGGCAGCTGTTAAAACNATTTGTTCCTCACTAGAAGAATGAAAATGAATTACTCTTATATAAAACTAAGAAACAAAATCTACATATTTTGACATGAATATATCTCAAAAAAAAATTAAGTCAAAAGACCCAGCTGCAAAAGTTTATATGTAGTATGTGTTAATTTATGTAAAAAAGTTAAAAATAAGGAAAAGGGTATCAGGAAGAAAACAGTGAGTACAACATTCAAGGCAGCTGTTAAAACCAAAGTAAAGGAAGAAAGACACAGATACGGCATATTCTTGGAATAAGCAGCAGCCCTCCATAAGACACTGTCAGGAAAAGACACTAGAAAGATAGACAGCATCCAGACTGAAATGTTATGATGGCTGTGCTAAAGAATTCGGACTTCATTATGTTGGAAATGGAGAGCCAGAAAAGGGACTCAATAGGAGGGTGAGATGAGAGGATCCATGCCTTAGAAAGATAACTGACGATCTTATGCAGAGGCTGGTAACAGAATTAGGAGCCTGTTAAAATAATCCAGGTAAAGAACAGTAAGTGACTCTCTGAGAACAGTGTCTGTTTTATCAGCATTATTTCAGGAGCAGATCTTGGTAGAAGACTAGAAATGTATACACAATCTTCACAAGAAAAGGGGAATTATAAAAAGTTAGATTAAGTATAAAATGAGAATAAAGTTATGATATCTGAGAAGAAAACAGGGTTAGATAGAACTCAAGCAACCATCTGTAGACTGATAATAAAGCAGCAGGCCAAGAAGGCAACATCATGGAAAAAGCACCATCAAAGAGGTGAAAGAAAAAGGAGGAAGTATTGCTTCAGAAACAAAGGGGAAGAAATGCATTACTTAGCAAATAAAGAAGAGACTAGATAAATGTATTTTAAAGATCTTTCCAGGCATTTTGGTGCTTATCTAATAGATTTTTAGTCAAGAAAATACTTCACAAACTCTGACCTAGCTAGTCAACAAAATATATATATTCTCTTGTGTCCTGGTTCATGAACTCTTAAAGATCACCAGGAAGCATTGGTTATGGTCTATGTATAGTGTACCTACAACTACATACAGATCTGAAGGAAGTGACTGGTAATGCTTCAACGAAAGATATAACCTTATAGAATCAGATACAGGAGTACAGTCTGAAGCATAGTAAAGAAGTCAGAAACATACTGATAGAATGTCGTTTTGACTTGATCAACACTAATGCTCTATTTAATTTTCATTGTAATTATTTTTTTGGACACTTAAGTCATTATAATGCTAATAAGGTTATCCATTTTAAAATAGTTATAGCAAAGCAACTCTACATGGGCAGTAGCCAAATTTAATACAAGCAATTAAATTTATTCTCAGTGTGCGGAAGGCTTCTCATTATAGATAACTGCTATGAAAAGTACATTTTTATAATCACTATATTACTAAAACTTAAAGAGAAAAAGACATCTTTTATAATATTAAAAATAAAACTCTATCAACCAAGAAAAACAAACTAAATTGTTAATAACATTTTCAATGAATAATTACAGTACTAATCTTAAGAATTCATGTTAAAAATATTTAACATGTTTTCATTTTATTATATATGTTTCATCCCTGTGGTTACAGTGGTTTTCTCAAGAAACTTCCACATGGACAAAATTAATAAATAATAATAAAATAAGCCTAAATATAGAATTAAATAAAATATAATTTTCCCGCAGTTCCTGAAAGATTCAATAATTTTCAAACAATTATTAAAGAGGAATCAGTGCTTAGTCATGATTTGCAATTCAGTTATTTTGCTCAAGTATTGAAATAATTATCCAGATAGCATATATAATATAGCATTTCTTGAAACAGAACTCTGAAACTCTTTTTTAAACTAAATAGTGCAGCTAGAGAAAAGCATATAAGTAAAACAATGAGCTGTGGACCACAGAGCATTCCTCTGAGCAGGAATGAGAGCTCACCCTATGGTCTTTTCTCTTATTCTGATAAATTTATTCTTGACTTTGCCTATTATTACACAAGAAACCACTGCTGAGAATTGCAGTTAGCACAGCAATGGAACTTTAATTCCATCTTCCCTGTTACAAGTGGGGTGATTTTCTGTCATTACCAGCATAGCTTAGATTGAGATATGAAGGCAGCTGCCCTGACGCATTGGATAACCATATACTATTTAAAGGACACAGTAGTAGTTTCACAGGAGGGGAGAGAAGCCCCACAACAGGTCCCATGTCATGTCATCAATTACAGGCCTGCCACACTAATGACTAAGGAGAGGCAGGGAGCAGCGACAATGAGGACATTCGTCTCGTCCTTCTCTGGAAAAGGCGCACCTGTATCCCACTGCACTCTGTCTTCCGCTGCCTCCCCCTCCCTGGCTTTTGTTCTCCCTGACAGTGAACGTGATCCTGAGAATGCGACCTATCCATCATCCTTTCTTCCTGAAAGGCACCTT
This sequence comes from Neotragus moschatus, assembly GCA_006410615.1. NCBI lineage: Eukaryota > Metazoa > Chordata > Mammalia > Artiodactyla > Bovidae > Neotragus > Neotragus moschatus. Next base: position 489,312 of record SJYA01001316.1, on the reverse strand, counting down.
GACTGTGGTTAATGACTGTAATAAGACCAAACAATACATACCAAACCCCAAGCTCTCTACTCAGCATCTCTGAAAATGGGCTCCATTGAGACAATAAAAGTTCCGAAGGACTGCACTAGAAAGGCAAGTATTTCATAACATCTCATTTAATTTGTTCCTCTAGTTCACATCATATTTAGAGAGGAAATGTAACTGAAAAGGGATGTGACTGAATTTCTTGTGTGGACCATAAAAACAACAGCAATGTATGATAAGCAATCATTCTACACATGTATAAACTTAGACACCCAAGCCTTGTACATTTTATTGTGAACCCCATATTACCAGCACACATATTATAGAATGTTTTTAAAACAAAAAAGAAATGTGAGAGATATTTTTATAATAGTAAAAAAAGAAAGAAAGAAAGAAAGAAACTATCCAGCAGCTATTAGTGCTACTGGTACTACTTCCTGAAGCAGTCCTCTGCAAAAACCTACCCTCAGCAGACCCATCCTTCTTGTCTTGTCTCTTTAATAAAGCTGTTGTTATTTAGTTGCTAAGTCCTGGCCAAATCTTTTGCAACCCTGTGGACTGTGGCCCTCCAGGCTCCTCTGTCCATGGGATTTCCCAGGCAAGAATCCTGGAGTGGGTCGCTATTTCCTTCTCCATGGGATCTTCATGACCCAGGGACTGAACCCATGTCTCCTGCTTTGGCAGATGGGTTCTTTACCACTGAGCCACCAGGGAAGCCTTTAATAAAGCTATGTTGTACTTCAGTCACTAAGTCGTGTCTGACTCCTTGTGACCCCATGGGCTGTAGCACATCAGGTTTCTCCGTCTTCCACTATCTTCCCGAGTTGGCTCAAATTCATGTCCATTGAGTCGGTGATGCTATTTAACCATCTCATCCTCTGCTGCCACCTTCTCCTCCTGTCTTCAGTCGTTCCCAGCATCAAGGTCTTTTCCGGTGAATTGGCTCTTCACATCAGGTGGCCAAAGAATTGAAGCTTCAGCTGTATACTGCAATAAAGCTATATATTACAACTAACTTTTAAACCAGCCACCTCCATGCTCTACTAATCTCTGACCTAAGCACACTTTCAAATTTTTTGATTACAAAATGTCTAACCTGCTGACTCTCTCCAAAGATCAAAAAAGTAGAAATGAATAATTAACAGACAACTAGATCTTTTTCCCTGGAGGAAGAAATGGTAACCCAATCCAATATTCTTGCCTGGGAAATCCCATGGACAGAGGAGCCTGGTGGGCTACAGCTTATACTGCTGCAAAGAGATGGATACAACTTAGCAACTAAATAGCAAACAGCTTTCCCCCAGCTTCCCTTTCAGTAAACTTGTGAACAGACTGTGTGAACAGGAGAGCTTTTAAATAAAGATCACAGGGAGTCGACACATCTGGACACAGTGGGAAATAAAGGACCAGGCTTATTCCCTACCTGAGTGATTGAGATTGTTTCTCCTTTTTCCCTTTAAAACTTTCACGGCTGAGCAAAATCTTCAGAGTTGGTCTGGGACAAGAAACTGCCTTCTCCCCAAATGTCTGGCATTCAGATTAAAGCAATTTTTCCATTCCTCCTGGCACTTGCCTCTCAAGGACTGATTTTTGAGCAGCACCTGGACCTGAGTTTAGTAATACCACTACCACAATTATTATCATTTTTACTACTTCTATTGTTGTTGCTGTGATAGCTACATGTCAGGCACTGTAAGGTACTTCCAGGATATATAGAGCTAAAGGAATTTTAGCTATTATTTATAGCTAAATTATAGATATATATTATATATATATAGCTAAATTATATATATATATATATATATATATCTAAATTATTTATAGCTAAATTATAGCTAAAGGAATTTTAGGGGTGGATCTCAAGACAACATAGCTGAGTTCATTCTAAGGAGTTCATCCTAAGGAGTTCAGTATGAATTTGAACTGTCTAGAACAAGAAGACAGGTTCCCTGGTGGCTCAGATAGTAAAGAATCTGTCTGCAGTGCTAGAGACCTGGGTTTGATTCTTGAGTTTGGAATATCCCCTAGAAGGGAATGGTTACCCACTCCAGTATTCCAGCCTGGAGAATTCCATGGACAGTGGAGCCTGGCAGGCTACAGTCATCTTTTCTAGTCATAGGAAGGTATCTGATGATGGTGTGTGTAAGACACCAAAAGACTGTAAAATTCATGTTAAAAATCTATTAGTGGGACAGGAGAGGCATCCAGTTACTGGGTTCTATGTTATGTTTAAATCCAGGAAATCAATGCCTTTTTAAATTTCCCCTGTTATCTCTTTATTTACAGCAGTTTCTAAACCTGAGTGTGAATTAGAATCACTTGGTCGACTGTAAATAAGCCTGTAGGGCAAAAATCCTTGATACATTTCATCTAAGAAACAAACAGAAACCACTTACATAAGGAAGTTATAGGAAAAGATATCAGTGCATTTATAGTTGATACTACAAATATGGTAGGTAAAATCAGCTTCCAATGAACAATCGAATTTACAATTTTAAATGAAAAGGCAGATATTTCACAGACTTTTTAATATGTAGTCCTCTATAATAAATATTTAATAATTTCACAGTCACAAGTAAACAGCCTTTGGGAATTTAAAAATAAATGGTTCAATATTATTTTGCCTTTTGTAGCTGATAGATTTTTTTAAAATTCAAATTTATGAAAACTAGATAAAAATAAACATATATTTAACTTAAATATTTTGGTAACTGTTATACAAATATTTATCAATCCCTTTTTTCATCTAAACAGATGTAATGATTTGCTCAGGGCTTGTCTTAAAGCACCAACAGTCTCATATTCTTTCAAAAGTCTTCATTAAACTGTCAACTGAGGTTTGTACCCTCTGGCTTCAGTTATATTTTCTACCAGGATTAAATTAAGAATATGAAGCTTTATATTGTTTTTCTTTTCATTTTGGCAGGCTCCTATAACTATGAAAAGAATTAAAGTCCAGAAACATACATGATTTTTCTATCATATCCTATCTCTTTATTACAGTGTAGAACACATCTGACATTTGTAATAGATGTGCACACATATTTTAAGTATATACTTTTGTAATTAGTTTATATCATCTGAATGAAATTTCTCATTTTGTATTTTAAATTTGAATTTGCTTGAAAGGATGATTTAGTTCATCATAAATTACCCATGTCAAGTAGTTTATCACATATATACTCAAAATATCCATCAGGATATCTAACGATGACCCAAAGGGTTTAGCACAGTGTATGCATACGCTTACTCCTTGGAAGAAAAGTTATGACCAACCGAGATAGCATATTCAAAAGCAGAGACATTACTTTGCCGACTAAGGTCCATCTAGTCAAGGCTATGGTTTTTCCTGGGGTCATGTATGGATGTGAGAGTTGGACTGTGAAGAAGGCTGAGCACCAAAGAATTGATGCTTTTGAACTGCGGTGTTGGAGAAGACTCTGGAGAGTCCCTTGGACTGCAAGGAGATCCAACCAGTCCATTCTGAAGGAGATCGGCCCTGGGATTTCTTTGGAAGGAATGATGCTAAAGCTGAAACTCCAGTACTTTGGCCACCTCATGTGAAGAGTTGACTCATTAGAAAAGACTCTGATGCTGGGAGGGATTGGGAGCAGGAGGAGAAGGGGACGACAGAGGATAATATGGCTGGATGGCATCACGGACTCGATGGACGTGAGTCTGAGTGAACTCTGGGAGTTGGTGATGGACAGGGAGGCCTGGCATGCTATGATTCATGGGGTCAAAAAGAGTTGGACACAACTGAGCGACTGAAATGAACTGATGCATATTATAATATATTCTGATTAAATCATTCAAGTCTAGTCCATAAGGGGTATTTCTGTCTGAAGTTTCTATCAATGGACTTAGCCACTCACTGGTGATCTCTCCCTTCTTTGACCTTCTCTACTGTTTATCATTCATATCACTTGTGAAATGTTAACTAGTCTCTGCTAGCACAGATCCTGTTCATCTAATCAGACTGGAAGTTCTTTAAGGGGAAAAGTGCCTTACTTTGTTATACCTCCAGTTGTAGATAGCAACAGGTGATTCATGTAACAAAGGTTCAAAAAATTTTTTAAGATCTGATGATAACGAAAATCAGAGGATGAGGAAGAGAAGGGGCAGAAGCAGAAATTTAGGAAATATGTTATTATAAGGATATTGAAATTTTAAAGTGTAATTCATAAAATTCAGAACATAGGAAAGTAAGACTCCAGCTGGTTATTTTGGGAAGTTGATAATATAGCAGCAAATTGGTCAAAATAGCTCAAACTGCTAAAGCAATAATCACATTTTACTTGGGTATGCTCATTTCACATATAATTTTCTGGACCCTAGACTCAGTTTTTCACGCTCAAAACAGAATAACATAATGGAAGGAATGGTACTGAATACTCTGCAACCAATCCTTTAAACATATCCAGAGTTACAGAAAAAGTGAACACTCAAGTTCCCCTAGCTTCAAATGGTCCATTCCTTTTAACACAGTCTGCTTTAAGCAGCGAGGCACTATATTTCTAACATTTAAAAGAAACTAACCAAAGCAGGTGTCTATTCATTCTCACATTTGAAACATTTCTATTTCTAATAATTTTGATCTAAATCCTGAAATTCAAATGTTAGATAAAACAAAATTCTTGATATAATAGTGATGATAATATACTTAGTGGAAACAGGGTGCATTTGATTCAAGCAAAGAACTCTTTAGGCTTACCTCAGTACTGTCACTAACTAGCCATTATGACCTGACATGCTTTTCACATAAGAACCTGGTTTGATACATAAATATTTTCATGCTGATGCAACATAGGAAGCAGAGGACAGAGGGAGGAAGGATGGAAGGGAAAGGAGAGGGGAAGGAGAGAGAGGATGGGAGACAGGATGCACTAGATTAAAAGGCAGTAGAACCTCAGTCCTGATTTCAGCATTGCCACTAACTCAACAATTTGACATTGGAGAAGGCAATGGCACCGCACTCCAGTGTTCTTGCCTGGAGAATCCCAGGGATGGGCGAGCCTGGTGGGCTGCCATCTATGGGGTCACACAGAGTCGGACTCGACTGAAGTGACTTAGCAGCAGCAGCAGCAGCAGTAACAATATGACCTGCAAAGTCACTTAAACTTTCCAGATTATGGTGCCTCGACATAAAACAATGGCATGTGGAGGATGTATTCTCAAAGGTTTCCACAAATTCTAAAACGCTATGTCTTGCTAAATTAATCAAAGTTAAATCATTAGCCGTACTGCTATGTAATATTCTTAAATCGTAAAGCAAATGACTTATTTCCCTTATAACCAGAACAGACAAAAAAAACTTGCATTTTTTAATTTTTCTGATGATTTTTTGCCTTATACGTAAGCACTTTCATCAGAAGACTAGCAGAGGCAGCACTACTCTGAATAAAGAGAATTACTCATACGAGCAACTTTCTGAATTAGACAGCCATTTTAAGTTCAATCTTTTGATTGGTAGTTTTTCATATTTTTCCAAAATTAAAAGTATGAGGTACAGTTATTTTCCTTGAAAGCCAATTACCTAAGCATTGTAGGCAATATGGATATTTTCCTAAAGCAATAGTCTTAAAGGATATTTAGGTACTATAGTTCATAAGCCATAACAGGCTCTTTGCAACTGAATATTGCTACTGACCGAGTAAAAATGCTTGAAAGGAACTCTAAAATGGTTTGATGTGTAGAAAAGTTGAGTAGTATGACACGGCACTCACTGCTTTTTTAATAATGCTGTCATTTTCTTAGCAGATGATGCAGAACCAATTATAGCTATCACAACAATTTAATCATGGAAAAATAACTATGACTAAGTTGTAATAGCCTGACCAATTTTCTATAGTTTACAAAGCCAGATTTAATAGTATTTTTTAACACTCTGAAACATACCTGTATTCTTCAAAAGATAGTGTGGCAGAGATTGCTAATTGATTTTAATATCCTAATTTTTAGCTGGGCCCCTTATAGTTGAATGTACCCATGTATCTAAACCACTGGCTTAGTAAAGAAAATTGTTATCCAATTACAACAGTAACATTTTGTAGCAAATTTGGGGGATATTTCCTTCAGGAGAAGAGGGGATACCCTTGCCCTCACCCTCTGGTACATGGAACAAGATGTGGTGTCTGATAGCCCTCTTGAACCAGAAAGGTAAAGGCCACAAGGCCAGGACTGTTAAATGATAAGCTGGTTGAAGCCCAAGTGCCTGGTGACTTTGTGGATCCTCTGTAAGAGCACTAGACTGCCTGTCTCTTACATGACAGAGGAAGAAATTACTACAGCTATTTTGAGTTTTCTTCCATAAGCAGCTGAGAATGTGTTTCCTAGGTCACCTCAGTCTTGTCTGACTCTTTGCCACCCTATGGACTATAGCCCACCAGGCTCCTCTGCCCATGGGATTCACCAGGCAAGGATACTAGAGTGGGCTGCCAGACTCTCATTCAGGGATCTTCTCAACCCAGGATCAAATCCACATGTCTTATGTCTTCTGTGCTGGCAAGCAGGTTCTTTACCAATCAGTATTTCTAAGATCAGGAAGTTGTTTTAGTTCTCATTAAAACTGTAAATAAACATATCTTAAAGAATCAAGAAAAATCATACTAATCACCATTTAGTGAGAAAAAAATAGTATGTGGAAACGCTAGATATTATAGGAAAGACATACCTAAGAAATACCCAAATTTCACTTTAGTCAGACATATTTAGCACATAATTTAAATACAAGAGTAGACTCTGCACATGGACATCACCAGATGGTCAACACTGAAATCAGATTGATTATATTCTTTGCAGCCAAAGATGGAGAAGCTCTATATAATCAGCAAAAACAAGACCAGGAGCTGACTGTGGCTCAGATCGTGAATTCCTCATTGCCAAATTCAGATTTAAATTGAAGAAAGTAGGGAAAACCACTAGATCATTCAGGTATGACCTAAATCAAATTCCTTACGATTATACAGTGGAAGTGAGAAAAGATCTGATAGAGTGCACAGTGAAGAACTATGGACGGAGGTTCCTGACATTGTACAGGAGAAAGGGATCAAGATCATCTCCAAAAACAGAAATGCAAAAAAGCAAAATGGCTATCTGAGGAGGCCTTACAAATAGCTGAGAAAAGAAGAAAAGCCAAAAGCAAAGGAGAAAAGAAAGACATACTCATTTGAANTCTACCAAACATTTAAATGATTAATGCCAATCCTTCTCAAACTCTCCCAAAATACTGAAGAGGACAGAATACTCCTAAACTCATTTTATGAGACCAGCAATATCCTGAAAATAAAGTTAAATAAGGCTACAAAAAGAAAAAGCTACAGGCTAATATCCCTGATGAATATACCTGCAAAATACCTCAACAAAATATCAAACCTAGCAAACCAAATTCAACAGTACCTTAAAAGGATCATACACTATGGCAAATGGGATTCATCCCTGAGAATAAAGTGGTTCAACATAAACATATCAATAAAAGTGATGTACCACATTAAAACAATAAAAAATAAAAATTGTATGATCATCTTAATGCAAAAAAAGTATCTGACAAAATTCAACATTTTTTCATTAAAAAAAATTCTTAACAACTTGGTTATAGAATAAGTGTAGAATACCTTGACATAATAAAGGCCATTGAAGATTAACTTATATCTAACATTATATTCAACAGTAGGATATCCATATTTCTGAATAAGATCAGAAAAAGGCAATGATGACTACATTAACCACCCCTATTTAATGTACCCTGGAAGTTTTAGCCAGAACAATTTGGCAAAAATAATAATAATAGTAACAGTCAATCAAATTGTAAAGAAAGAAGTAAAATTATTTCTGTTTGTAGATGAAATAAATGTATAGAAAATTCTAAAGATGCCACAAAAATATCAATGAAAATACAATAAAATAACAAATAAATGCATTTTAAAAGTTGCAGAATGAAAACATATAAAAGTCAATTATGTTTATATGCACTAACACAAACTATCTAAACCACAAAGGAAACAACCCCATTTACAATAGCATAAAACATAAGAAAATACTTAGGAATAAAGGTAACCAAGACAATAAAATATTTGTACATTGAAAATTATAAGACACTGATGAAAGAATTTGAAGTAGACACAAATGGTAAGATATCCCATGTCCAAGAATTTTTAAAAATCAATAATAATAAAATATGCACTCTACAATATGCAGTCATCCATTGATTTCACATAATCTCTATCAAAATTTCAAAGGCATTTTCACTGAAAGAGACAAAATAATCCTAAAATTTGTATGGAATCATATAAAATCCTGAGTAGCCAAGGTATTCCTAAGAAAGAACAACAGAGCTAGAAACCTCATACCTTCTGATTTCAAACTCTGTCACAAAGCTATAGTAGTCAAAATCGGCATAAAAAATAAAGACACATAAGCAATGGAAAAACTTGAGAGCCCAGAATGACCTGTTTCATATACCATCAACTAATCTTTGAAAAGGATATCAGGAATACACAATGGGAAAATGTTAACCTCTTATCAGTGATGCTTAGAAAACTGAAGTACACCAGAACACTTATTTATACTACTCATAGTAATTAACTCAAAATGGATTAAAGACTTGAACAACTGAAACCATAAAACTTCTAGAAGGAACATAGGGAAAAGTTTCCTGACATTGGTCTTGGCAATGATTTTTTGGATATGACATCAAATGTATAAACAAAAATAAAGAAGTGGGACTACATCCAACTAAAAAGCTTCTGCATAGATGCAAATCAACATCTGTCAACAAAATACTAGCAAACTGAATGCAACAACACATTACAAAGATCATACACCATAATCAAGTGGGATTTATTCCAGGGATGCAAAGATTCTTTATCAATCCCTTTGATCAGTTCAGCCACTCAGTCATGTCTGACTCTTTGTAACCCCATGGACTGCAGCATGCCAGGTTTCCCCGTCCATTACCCACTTGAGTAAGTTGAGCTTACTCAAGCTCATGCCCATCGAGTCAGTGATGCCATCCAACCATCTCACCCTCTGTCGTCCCCTTCTCCTCCTGCCTTCAATCTTTCCCAGCATCAGGGTCTTTTCCAATTAGTCAGTTCTTCACATCAGGGGGCCAAAGTATTGGAGCTTCAGCTTCAGCATCAATCCTTCCAATGAATATTCAGAACTGATTTCCTTTAGGATTGAATGGTTGGATCTCCTTGCAATCCAAGGGACCCTCAAGAGTCCTTCAACAGCACAGTTCAAAAGCATTAATTCTTCGCATTAAAAAAAATTGAAGAATAAAACCTTATGGTCATTGTAACAGATGCAGAAAAAGATTTTGACAAAATTCAACATCAATTTACAGAAAGAAAAAAGAAAAAACACTCTAGAAAGTAGGCAGAGGGAAGATACCTTAACATAATAAAGGCCATACATGANGGACCCTCAAGAGTCCTTCAACAGCACAGTTCAAAAGCATTAATTCTTCGCATTAAAAAAAATTGAAGAATAAAACCTTATGGTCATTGTAACAGATGCAGAAAAAGATTTTGACAAAATTCAACATCAATTTACAGAAAGAAAAAAGAAAAAACACTCTAGAAAGTAGGCAGAGGGAAGATACCTTAACATAATAAAGGCCATACATGACAAACTCACAGATAGCATCATACTCAAAGGTAAAAAGCTGAAAATATTTCCTCTAAGAATAGAAATAAGATAAAGATGTCCAGTCTCACCATTTTTATTCACCATAGTTTTGAAAGTCCTACTCACAGCAATTGAGAAGAAAAAGTAATAAAAGGAATCAAAACTATAAAAGAAAAAGTAAAACTGTCACAGTTTGCAGATGACATGATACTATACGTAGAAAATGCTGAAGATGCTACCAGAAACTAGTGGAGCTCATTAATGAATTTGATGAAGTTGCAGGATACAATATCAATAAACAGAAATCTCTTGCATTTCTGTACAGTAACAATGAAAGATTAGAAATAGAAATTTAGGAAATAATTATTATTGCTTCAAAAAGAATAAAATACCTAGGGATAAATGTACCTAAGTAGGCAAAAATCATGTACTCTCAAAACTATAAGATGCTGATGAAAGAAATCAGAGATGACATACAGCTATACCATGTACTTGGATTGGAAGAATAAATATTGTCAAAATAACTATACTATCATCCAAGGTGATCTACAGATTCAAGTCAATCCTTATCAAATAACTAATGGCACTTTTTGCAGATCACGAAGAGTCGGACATGACTGAGCAACTTCACTTTCACTTTTTACTTTCATGCATTGGAGAAGGAAATGGCAACCCACTCCAATATTTTTGCCTGGAGAACCCCAGGGACAGGGGAGCCTGGTGGGCTGCCATCTATGGGGTCACACAGAGTCAGACACAACTGAAGTGACTTAGCAGCAGCAGAACAAAAAACCTTAAAATTTGTATGGAGACACAAAAGACTCCAAATAGTCAAAGCAATCTTGAGAACAAAATAAGGAGCTTAAGGAATTGGGCTTCCTGACTTAAGATTATACGATAAAGCTACAGTAATCAGAACAGCATGGTACTGGCACAGAGAGAAACTTACAGATCAATGGAACAGGATAGAAAACCAAAAAATAAATCCATGTACCTACGGCCAATTAATCTATGACAAAGGAGGCAAGAATACACAATGGAGAAAAGACAATCTCTTCAATAAGTGATGCTGGAAAAATCGGACACCATCATGTACAAGAGTGAATTAGAAAATTCCCTAATACCTTATAAAAAATAAACTCAAAATGAATTAAAAACTAAATGTAAGACCAGATGGTATAAAACTCTTAGTGGAAAACATAGGCTGAACACTCTTTTACATAAATCACAGCAATATCTTTTGGGATCCACTTTCTAGACTAATGAAAATAAAAACAAAGATAAACAAATGGGACCTAATTAAACTTAACAGCTTTTACACATCAAAGGAAACTATTTTTAAAAAAAGACAATCCTCAAAATTGGAGAAAATAACTGGAAATGATGAGACCAAAAAGGAATTAATCTCAAAAATATAAATACAAATAGCTCATGCAGATAAACAGAAGGAAAAAAAAGAATCAAAAAATGAGCAGATCTAAATAGACATTTCTCCAAAGACATATAGGTGGCCAAGAAGCCCATGAAAAAGATGCTCAACATAACTACTTNACAATCCTCAAAATTGGAGAAAATAACTGGAAATGATGAGACCAAAAAGGAATTAATCTCAAAAATATAAATACAAATAGCTCATGCAGATAAACAGAAGGAAAAAAAAGAATCAAAAAATGAGCAGATCTAAATAGACATTTCTCCAAAGACATATAGGTGGCCAAGAAGCCCATGAAAAAGATGCTCAACATAACTACTTAGACAAATGCAAATCAAAACTACAATGAGGTGTCACTTCATATGGCTAAAATAGCCATCAAAAAGTCTACAAACAATAAATGCTGGAGAGGGTGTGGAGACAATGGAACCCCCCCAACACACTGTTGACAGGAATGTAAATTTGTACAGTCATTATAGAGAACTGTATGGGGGTTCTTTAGTTTTTTAAAAATAGAGCTACCACATGACCCACCAATCCCATTCCTGGGGATATATCTGGATAAAACAATAATCCAACAAGATACATGCACTTCAGTGTTCACTCTGGCACTACTTACAATAGCCAAGACATGGAAGCAACCATGAGTTGTGAGATATCACCTCACGACTGGTAGCTAACATCAAAAAGACAAGAATTAAAAATGTTGGTAAGGATGTAAAAAAAGGAACATCTGACAGTTGGGATCCAAAGTGGACATGAGGTACTAAAGAAACCTCTAACCATCTCGATGGCAGACATTATATACATTTAAGTATTTTCCAATAGAATCCCATATTGCAACCTTAAAACCGTGTTATAAATTTCTAGAACCATCTTTTTCTATTAAAAAAGTAAAATATTTAAGGCAAATATGTTTTTAGGTCATCAATTTATTAAACATGATGAAGGAAAAGAGAAACCTCAAACTAAAAAATCAGAGCAAATTATAAGGAAACAAATGGTGTTGCAAAGACAAAAAAATACAGGTAGTTTTCAATAGAAAAATTACCAAGCACTGTAGTATTATATATACTATATAATATATGGATATATTAGCTTGAAATTTCAGGCATTACCTTAATTATACCTCATTGTTAAATCCATGATTTCTTCTGATGTGGAAAATAATTTTTCACAACAAATGATTGAAGTATAAATAAAAATTATTAAATCTCAGTGAAAGGAAAAAGGAAAAGCATCTTTAAATACAAGGAAGACTAATTGGTACATCTTCTCTGACAAGTGTATCACAAAATGAAAATGGTAGTATCAGATTCACTGGCATTTGTCTTTTGTGAATACCATTAAAATCACTTTTAAAACAGAGTGTGGACACAATCAACTAAGGATTTAATATGATTTAATATTATCAAACTATGAACATCTATAATACCTAACCTACTTCATTAAGACTAATAGTTTACTGATCAATACTTGCTTAAAGACCCTTCCTCATTATACCCAACAATCAAGGGTAAATATGTCATAAACTTTGCCAAATCTTTACAATTGCAAGTTTCTAATTTGCAAGTCTTGCCTTATATTACACAGGCAAGGCTCTAAAACATTAAATATATAATGTATCATTCTTTCACTTTCACATTCTGAACTATCTAGCTCTATCTAGCATATTTTCCCTTTCTGAAGTAAGTCTTATAAAAGTATTGACTTATCAATAGACATTAACAGTGATCTTCTGGGAAAATCAACAGCCAATGGGTAAAAATAACAAGTCTTTCATAATTTACTTGATTTTCTTCCTTTTTTGTTATTATATTATGAATGTGCTTTTGACAGAATGCTGAAAAACTATTTGGATTATGACATTTTAAATAAGTAGAAAAACATACATTCAATACAAATCAATTTGTCATTAACTATCTCAGATAAGAACATTCACTATGGTTTGCACTCTTAAATTAATTGGTATAAGCCAATGGGAAGACCATTTCATCCCAAACAGGTATTAAAGCCTATAGTGAACACAATTTCTAAAACCTTGCAGTTTATTTCAGCCTCCTCTATACAATCAGAAGACCCACAACAGAATGAGACATTTATTTATTATGAATCTAAACCATCTACATTTATTAAAAGAAAATAAAAGATCAAACCTGTTCTTCCAGATCTCCAGGGCTTTCTTCTTCCATGCTCTTTAATAAATTCTTAATTTCAACAAATATTTGGAAATTTTTATTTGTGTATGTAGGGCAAGTAAATATTTAAAGTTACAGAGATATAGAATTATATATACATATATATGTATTAATGCTGTTGAGGCTATTTATATATGAGTTGTTAAATAATTCTTAAATCTTTAAGAAATGTCAGAATACATTTTTTACAAAGTCATAATCAGCTAAAAGATTTTCATTAGTAGTAAGAATAGATCATATGGAAAGGACTTCAATGAAGACATTTCCAGTGATGTTCTGGAAATGTTTTTGTTTTTATGTTATTATTTAAAGAGAAATGTTATTGACAAACCTCGTATGTCGCTGGCCCAGGAGTAATCTCTTTGGAATCTTTAAAACGCTTTGATGCTTTAACAAATGAGGGTATGAAGCAGGATTTCTTAAAAACAGGATAGTATGTTGTAGGTCCTAAGAAAAACAAATGTAAAAGTAATAAAGCACATTTTAAATTATTGATTTTGGTCACATGGATATTATTCTTAGATCTGTGAGCTTAACATTTAAATTTGGCATCAAACAATCTTGAACCCATCCTTTTGAATGCTTAAAGTAATTCAGCTCAGGGAATTCAAATATAATAAGCATAAAACACAGGCAAACTTCATTTTATGGCACTTTGCTTTGTTGCATTTTTCAGATATTATGTTTTTTTCATCTTTTTTTTTTTTTTTTTTACAAATTGAAGGTTTGTGGCATTTCTGCTTCTAGCAAATTTATCAGCACCATATTTCAAAGCATTTGGTCCTGTAATTCTCACAATTCTTCAAACTTCTTCATTATTAAAATTATATCTGTTTTGGTAATCTGTAATCAGTGACCTTTTGATAAGCTAAAGAGAAAAGAAAAGTTATACCCATTTGAATGCAGAGTTCCAAATGACAGCAAGGAGAGATAAGAAAGTCATCTTCAGTGCTCAATGCAAAGAAATAAATGAAAGCAACAGAATGGGAAAAAATAACAGAAGCAGAATATATTAAGAAGAGGTGACAAGAATATACAGAAGAACTGTACAAAAAAGATCTTCATGACCCAGATAACAATGATGGTGTGATCATTCACCTAGAGCCAGACATCCTGGAATGTGAAGTCAAGTGGGCCTTACAAAGCATCACTACGAACAAAGCTAGTGGAGGTGATGGAATTCCAGTTATTTCAAATCCTAAAAGATGATGCTGTGAAAATGCTGCACTAAATACACCAGCAAATTTGGAAAACTCAGCAGTGGCCACAGGACTAGAAAAGTTCAGTTTCATTCCAATTCCAAACATAGGTGATTCCAAAGAACATTCAACCAACTGCAGAATTTCACTCATCACACACGCTAGCAAAGTAATGTTCAAAATTCTCCAAGCTAGGCTTCAACAGTACATGAACCATGAACTTCCAGATGTTCAAGCTGGATTTAGAAAAGTCAGAGGAACCAGAGATCAAATTGCCAACATCCATTGGATCACTGGAAAAGCAAGAGAGTTCCGGAAAAACATCTACTTCTGCTTTATTGACTACACCAAAGCCTTTGACTGTGTGGGTCACAACAAACTCTGGAACATTCTTAAAGAGATGGGAATACCAGACCAGCTGACCTGCCTCTTGAAATCTGTATGCTGGTCAAGAAGCAACAGTTATAACTAGAGCTGGAATAATAGATTGGTTCCAAACTTCAAAAGGATTATGTCAAGGCTGTATATTGTCACCCTGTTTATTTAACTCACTTGCAGAGTACAACATGCAAAATGCTGGGCTGGATGAAGCACAAGGTGGAATAAAGATTGCCTGGAGAAATATCAATAACCTGAGATATGCATTTGACACCACCCTTAAGGCAGAAAGTGAAGAACTAAAGAGCCTCTTGGTAAAAGTGAAAGAGGAGAGTTTAAAAGCTGCCTTAAAACTCAACTTTCAGAAAACTAAGATCATGGCAACCAGTCCCATCACTTCACGACAAATAGATGAGGAAACAATGGGAACAGTGAGAGATTTTATTTGGGAGTGCTCCAAGATCACTGCAGATGGTGACTACAGTCATGAAATTAAAAGATGCTTGCTCCTTGGAAGAAAAGCTATAGTCAACCTAGACAGCATATTAAAAAGCAGAGTAATTACTTGGCCAACAAAGGTCTGTCCAGTCAAAGCTATGGTTTTTCCAGTAGTCATGTATGGATGTGAGAGTTGGACCATAGAGAAAGCTGAATGCTGAAGAATTGATGCTTCTGAATTGTGGTGTTGGAGAAGACTCTTGAGAGTCCCTTGGACTGCAAGGAGATCCAACTAGTCAATCCTAAAGGAAATCAATCCTGAATATTTTTGGAAGGACTGATGTTGAAGTTGAAGCTTCAATTCTTTGGCCACCTGATGCAAAGAACTGACTCTTGGAAAAGACCCTGATGCTGGGAAAAATTGAAGGCAGGAGGAAAAGGGGATGATAGAGGATGAGATGGTTGGATGGCATCACTGACTCAAGGGACATGAGTTTGAGCAAGCTCCGGGAATTGGAAATGGACAGGGAAGCCTGGTGTGCTGCAGTCCATGTGGTCACAAAGAGTCAGACATGACTGAGCAACTGAACTGAACTGACCCTTGATATTACGATTGTAATTGTTTGAGGGCACATAACTGATAAATGTTGTATGTGTTCTGATTGTTCCCTTATTTCTTTCCCTCTCCTTGGGTCTATTTCCTGAGACACAATAATAATGCAATTAGGCCAATTTGTACCTCTACCATGGGTTATTACTATAGTGTTCAAGTGAAAGGACAAATCACATAACTCTCACTTTAATTTAAAAACTGGAAATGATTAAACTTATTGAGAAAGGCTTGTCAAAAGTTGAGACAGACTGAAAGCCAGGCTTCTTGCATTAGCCAAGTCATAAATCCAAAGGAAAAAATTCCTGAAGGAATTTAAAAGTGTTATTCCCGTGAGCACATAGATAATAAGAAAGCTAAACTATTTTAACGCTGATATGGAGAAACTTCTAGTGGTCTGGTTAGAGATCAACATTCCCTTAAGCCAAAGGCTAATTCAGAGCCAGGCCTAATTTTCTTCAATTTCATGAAGGCTGAGTGAGCTGAGAAAGCACCAGATGAAGTCTGCAGCTAACTGAGGCTGGTAAATGTAAAGAAGCTATTTCCATAATATAAAACTGCAAGGTAAAGTAGCAAGTGATAATACAGAAGCTGTAGCAAGTTATCCAGTAGATCTAGCTATGACAATGAATGAAAGTAATATACCAAACAAGATTTTCATTGTAGGAAAAACTGCCCTATTTTGAAAGAAGATGTCATCTAAGACTCTCATAGCTAAAGAAGAGAAGTCAATGGCTATATTCAACATTTCAAGGACAGGCTGATTCTCTTGGTGGAGGCTAATATACTTGGTGACTTTAAGTTGAACCTAATACTCACTTATCATTCCAAAAACCTTACGGCCCTTAAGAACTATGCTATATAATGCCTGGATAATGTGCCATCTGTTAACAACATGGTTTGCTAAATATTTCAAGCCCACCGTTGAGACCTACTGCTTAGGATAAAAAAAAAAAAGTTTCCTTTCAAAATATTACCAAATAATGACATGTACTTGGTCACCCAAGAACTCTGATGAAGCTGTACTATGAGATTAACAATGTTTTCATACCTGCTAACATAATATCCATTCTGCAGCCCATGGATCAAGGAGTCAGTTTGACTTTCAAATCTTATTATTTAATAAACATATTTCAAATGGATCTAGCTGCCATCAATAGTGATTCCTCTGACAGATGTGAAAAGAAAGTGAAAGTAGTCACTCCGTCATGTCTGACTCTTTGCGACCCCATGGATTGTAGCCCACAAAGCTCCTCTGTCCATGGAATTCTCCAGGCAAGAATACTGGAGTGGGTAGCCATTGCCTTCTTCAAGGGATCTTCTCAACCTAAGAATCAAACCTGGGTCTCTTGCATTGCAGGCAGATTCTTTACCATCTGAGCCACCAGATTTTAAAGAGAAGCAGGCAAAGTCAATTAAAAACCTTCTGGAAAGGATTCACCATTGCATCTGCCATTAAGAACATTGGTAAAAATATCAACATTAACAGGAGTTAGTTGGAAGAATTTGCATGACTGAGTGATTCAAGTCTTAGTGAAGGAAAAAACTGCAGATGTGGAAATAGTAAGAGGACTAAAATTAGAAATGAAGTCTGATGATAGGACTCAAATTGTCCCAATCTCATGGTAAACCTTAACCAGATGAGGGGTTGCTTCTTATAGATAAGCAAAGAAAGTGGTATCTTAAGATGGAATCTACTCCCAATGAAGGTGCTGTTAAGACTGTTAACATTTTGACAACAAAGGATTTAAAGTATTACATAAGGTTAGTTGATAAAGCAGCAGCAGGGTTTGAGAGGATTGACTCCAATTTTGAAAGATGTCCTATTGCATGTGAACAAACAGCATGTGTGATATAGAAAAAAAAATTGTGAAATGAAGAGATAATGGATGCAGCAAACTTCACTACTAAGAAACTGCCTCACCACTTAGCCCTTCAGCAGCCACCACACAATATCAAGGGAAGACACCAAACCAACAAAAAGAGCATCCCTTGCTGAAGGCTCAGATGATGCACAGTCTTTTTTTTAGCAATAAAGCATTTTTAAATGAAGGCATGTACATTTTTTAGACAAAAAATATTGCATATTTAATAGACTGCACTATAGTGTAAATATAACTTGTATATGAACTGGAAAACCAAAAATAATTGTGTGACTCTCTTTATTAGGATATCTGCTTTGTTGTGGTAGTCTGAAATCAAACCCACAATATCCCCAAGATACACTTGCAAGGACCTCTGCTTACATAGTAATTAAGTGTTAAGACACATGTAATTTCAAAAAAAAAAAAGGAAATAATACCCACTCAAAATATATCTACGTTGTTAGAAGAGATACCCAAGTCTTATTCCCTAAATATTCATTCATATGTTCATTCATACTCTCACTCATTCATACTCATTGGAAAATACCTTGATGTTGGGAAAGACTGAAGGCAGAGGGGGATTACAGAGGATGAGATGGTTGGAAGGCATCACTGACTCAACGGACATGAACTTGAGCAAACTCCAAGAGATGGTGAAGGAAGAGAAGCCTAGCATGCTACAGTCTATGGGGTTGCAAAGATTCAGACACAACTTAGTGACTGAACAACATTCATATGTTTAGTGAAGAGGTGGTGACTGAATTGCATTGGGAATATGAATAAAATTTGAAGAAGAATGGTGGTTTTTCAGCATACTGAGCACTAAACATGATAGAAGATGAGGCACAAAGATGGAATTTACCACTATGGAACAGTTGTATGGAGTAAACAGATTGGCTGAATGGAACAAGCCTAAATCCTAAATAAAGATTCTGTACTAGAGCCAAAGGTTTCAAATTGTATTCTAAAATGTTCCAAAAATTCCAAAGAATTTCTCAGGGGACAATGTATAGGTAAAGCCCAAATAAATTTTTGAAAGACAGAATGGCAACCCTCTCCAGTATTCTTTCCTGGAGAATTCCACAGGCAGAGGAGCCTGGCAAGCTATAGTCCACGGGATTGCAAAGGGTCGGACACGACTGAGCAACTAACACTTACACTTAAATATTTTCACCGAAAACAACTATAGATTAACTGCTTTGTTTGGGTTCCATGTAAAATTTTATTTAACCAAAGTTGTTCAGTCATTTTTATTAAAAAAAGCTTCTAAAAACCACTTCCATAGTCTACCCTTCGAAGATTTTAGACTAAAGGAGATTCATAAAGAAAAAGATAATTAAGAAATACACTCTGGCAATAGTTTATAGAATGAAATGGCTTGTAGATGGTCTATTTCAGGGTTGCTAACAAGGAGTTTAGTAACACTGATAAGGAAAAAGAAAAACAATTCAGAATACTTTCTAAGAAATGCAATAAACATTTAGTATCTACAGTGATTGGAAGGAGATAAAAATGAATAGTGGCTATGAGAAAGGTAATATTGTGATGGTAACAGAGAAACACAGAAAGAAGGCGCAGAGGAAGACTTTGGGCTTGATTTTGAGCCAGTTGTTTATGAAAAGATGCAGGATATCCAGAGGACAATTGTAGATATGTAACTGAGACTCCTGAGATCGCTGACCTGGAAAGAAAGAATGGAGTTACTTACGTAGAGGCAATAGTCGAGGTTTCTCTAAGTGAAAGACCATGGAGAGAGAAAACTAAATAACTGAGGAGTGAAACTTGGGAGACTGCACACAGAGAGGGAACAGAGGAGTCAAAGAAGGAAACAGTCTAGTTAATAAACCCAGCTGCTACATCACAGACAATAAATAGAAAGAGGCTATTTTTCTCTCCACTTCCATGTTAACCAATAATTACTGTCTATAACATGCCATGCCTCGTATATGAAGAGGGTTGTTGTTTAGTCACTAAGTAGTGTCTGACTCCTTCTCAACCCTATGGACTGCAGCCTGCCAGGCTCCTCTGTTCATGGGACTGCCCAGGCAAGAATACAGGAGTGGGTGCCCATTTCCTTCTCCAGGGAATCTTCTCAAACCAGGGATCAAACACACGTCTCCTGCATTGCAGATGGAGTCTTTACCACTGAGCCACCGGAGAAGTGCATGAAGAGGGTTAAAGGTCTACCATATCAAATATTTCAAAAGGAGATTTATAGTAGAGTGTATGCATTGTGCTTAGTCGCTCAGTGTGTCCAACTCTTTGCAACCCCATGGACTGTAGCCCACCAGGCTCCTTGGTCCATGGGATTCTCCAGGCAAGAATACTAGAGTGGGCCACCATTCCCTTTTCCAGGGGATCTTCCCAACCCAGCAATCAAACCCAGGTTTCCCAAACTGCAGGCAGATTCTTTACCATTTGAGCCACCAGGGAAGCAGGGAAGTAGTGCATATAGAATGTAACTTTAGAAAAGTGGTAACAAATGAAACTAAATGAGGAGGCATTAAAAAGACACTGTGGAGTGAGGGAATAAAAACTTGAAGCACGGAATATTGACAGTGAACATAAATAGTGAAATAGTAGAACAGATATAAAGATATTAATAGGATACAAAATTAATGCCTCTATCTCCCTAGGAGACATGCAATTTGAAACCACTTACTTTGAAGAATAGATTCTTGTTGATATTTTAGAATCTGATGTATTTTAGAATTGATAGGTTCAGATGTTCAAATGAAACATTTTTAAAGCTTTAGCTTCATTTACAAAGGACATTTCAAATTTTTAAATAAAATGTAACATTTGACTCTAGATTAATCATTCTAATATAAATTCAATTAACAGGATAGATATCCAAAGTTATAAAGCCCTTGTGGGAGACTGCTACAGAACAGAACACAAACAGAATGTTTCTGTCCCTCTACAATTCATATTTTGAAATCCTAATCCCCAGTGTGAGGGTATTTGGAGATGGGGACTTTGAGAGGTAATTCGTTCATTAGGGGGAGCCCTTATGAAGGGATTATTGTCCTTGTAAGAGGAGACATAATGAGCTTATTTCTCTCTCTCCCTCCTGCCCACCAACTCTCCCTCTCTCTTATGTGAAGACAAAGTAAGATATCCATCTGCAAACTACGAAGAGGACCCTCACTAGGAATAGAATTGGCCAGAACCCTGGGCACCTTGATCTTGAACTTCTCAGATACCAGACCTATGAGAAATACATTTTTGTTTAATCATGCAGTCTATTGTACTTTTGTTATAGCAGCCCACAGTGACTAAGACAGTGGGATGTTGTTCAGTCACCAGTCATGTCCAACTCTTTGAAATGATATTAACATATTTATAAGGCTTCCCTGGTGGCTCAGCAGTAAAGAATCTCTTGCTATTGCAAGAGACATGGGTTCAGTCCCTGGGTCAGGAAGATCCCCTGGAGAAGGAAATGGCAACTTACTCCAGTATTCTCACCTAGGAAATTCCCTGTAACAGAGGAGCCTGGCAGGCTACAGTGTATGGGGTCACAAGAGTTGGACACAACTTGGTAACTAAAAAAACATAGCAATTTACATTTACAGTGCAGAAAAATAATGTATATATACAAATATAGTATCTTAACAGAAAATCTTAAATACACAAACTAAACTATGCATAGGAAAATGTACCAGTTGCTGCAATATCCAGAAAAAAAAAACCACACACTACCATCAGGAAATGGGTACATAATTCCACAATTAATTGAAAATTGCAACTTTAACCATAAAGATTTATAAAAGTTAATGCAATAGGTAAGGCTATTATCCAAACACTACTGTAAAGGTGTTCCATTTTCAGTTATGAAGTATAGTCTATCCCCTGCCTTTACCATAATGTGAAAGGTATAAAGCTAAATGCTATTTATCATAATGCTGATAACTATTTACATTCATGGTTATAACTCATTAAAAGAAAAGAAAATATTCAAATGTAGTAGATTTTTTTAATTGGAATTTCTTTGAGGAAAATTAAGTGAAGCAAAACTTTCCTTAATATGCAGCTTGCTGCATTTTAGCACTTAGACTGCTCTGAGCTACAGAGCATTAAGGAAAAGGTTTACTGCACTTAATTTTAAAATAAATTTTCAATTACGTATATTACTGCTTATACGATACAGGTCAAAGGTTTACATTGCTTCACCAGCTCTGATTCACATCTGGATTATGCAGAAACTATCTTCTCTTTATTTACCAAAAGGCCACATTTTAATCACAGGTCACAGAAGAAGAAAAACTTCTCATTCCAAATCAAACACCTATGAAAAGTCTGACTGAATCATGACTACTATATAATGGAAAATTCAAGAGCAGGTGATTCTTATAATTACATATTTTCCAGCCCTACGCCAACTCACACACTCTGAAATGTCAACCAATGCTACAAGGTAAAAATAGTAGATAACAGGAACAATGAGTAATTTAAAATGAAAATGATTTAAGTACACTAAGAGTGGACTCAAAAAGAAATACTTCTTGAATAAAGTTGCAAAACCTCATATTTAAAAAAAAGGCTATCTTTATAATTAGCCAAAATTGATGATTTATAAATCATGTAGTCAATTTTGCTTATGATTACAGAGTCCTTATTTCATCTGAAGGGGACAGAAAACTACTACAAAGTAAATATCCCGTATGTGAGCATATCTTTAGACATTAAAAAAGCATCTAGAAAACTGGTCATTGAAATGGACTGCATGGCTTTGAAATGTCTTTTAGAGTGTTTAGGGATCATAAAACACATTTTTTCACACAGATTTTATTCTCCAACTCTAGAAATCCAATAATAGGAAAGACAAAAGATTGGTACACAAGCAAGTATTCTCATCAGTGTCAAAACCACTCTCCTGCTCTCAGTGCTCCTCTCCTGCTTCTAAAACTTGAGTTGCTTAAACAGCACTTCAGATTATGACTACAGAACTGCACAATCTATTACATTCACTGTATAGGTAATGAGAAAAAATGACAGAGTCCCAATGATAGGTAAACTTTTAACTGAAATTTCTGGGTATGTGTTATCATATTGTTGACTTCTCTTTCCAAAGCAAAACCAGTTTAGTTCAGTTCAGTTGCTTAGTCGTATTCGACTCTTTGCAACCCATGGACTGCAGCACGCCAGGCTTCCTTGCCCATCACCAACTCCGAGAGCTTGCTCAAACTCATGTCCATCGAGTCAGTGATACCATCCAACCATCTCATCATCCTCTGTTGTCCCCTTCTCCTCCCACCTTCAATCTTTCCCAGCATTAGGATCTTTTTCAGTGTGTCAGTTTTTCGCATCAGGTGGCCAAAGTATTGGAGTTTCAACTTCAGTATCAGTCCTCTCAATGAATATCCAGGACTGATTTTCTTCAGGATGGACTAGTTAGATTTCCTTGCAGTTAAAGGGACTCTCAAGAGTCTTCTCCAACACCACAGTTCAAAAACATCAATTCTTCGGTGCTCAGCTTTCCTTATAGTCCAACTCTCACATCTATACATGACTACTGGAAAAACCATAGCCTTGAATGCTGCTGCTGCTGCTAAGTTGCTTCAGTGTCTGACTCTGTGCAACCTCATAGATGGCAGCCCACCGGGCTCCTCCGTCCCTGGGATTCTCCAGGCAAGAACACTGGAGTGGGTTGCCATTTCCTTCTCCAATGTGTGAGAGTGAAGTCGCTCAGTCATGTCTGACTCTTAGCGACCTCACGGACTGCAGCCTACCAGGCTCCTCCATCCATGGGATGGGCCAGGCAAGAGTACTGGAGTGGGTTGCCATTATGGTCCTTTATTGGCAAAGTAATGTCTCTGCTTTTTAATATGCTCTTTAGGTTGGTCATAGCTTGTCTTCCAAGGAGCAAATGTCTTTTAATTTCATGGCTTCAGTCATCATCTGCAGGGATTTGGGGGCCCAATAAAAGAGTTAGTCACTGTTTCCATTGTTTCCCCATCTATTTGCCATGAAGTAATGGGATCTGATGCCATGATCTTAGTTTTCTGAATGTTGAGATTCAAGGCAGCTTTTTCCACTCTCCTCTTTCACTTTCATCAAGAGGCTCTTTAGTTCTTTGCTTTCTGCCGAAAGGGTGGTGTCATCTGCATATTTGAGGTTATTGATATTTTCTCCCAGCAATCTTGATTCCAGCTTGACCTTCATCCAGCCTAGCATTTGGCATGATATACTCTGCATATAAGCTAAATAAGCAGGGCGACAATATACAACCTTGATGTACTCCTTTCCTGATTTGGAAACCAGTCTATAGCTCCATGTCCAATTCTAACTGTTGCTTCTTGACCTGCATACAGATTTCTCAGGAGACAGGTCAGGTGGTCTGGTATTCCCATCTCTTTAAGAATGTTCCACAGTGTGTTGTGATCCACATAGTTAAAGGCTTTGGAATAGTCAATAAAGCAGAAGTAGATATTTTTCTGGAACTCTCTTGGTTTTTCAATTTTTAACCAATTGTTTAATCAGTTATATTATCTTCAATTGTTTAATCAATTCTAATATCTTCAAATACTTAATTTGAATATCTTCAAATACTGAAGTCTGTTTAACTCTGTACCTCTGAGTAATACTTATCAAAATGCATATCCAAAACCCTATCAGATGAAGTCTTTGATCTTACTGATAATTTTACTCTCTGATAACATAAGTAACATTGTTCAAGTTTGAAAGACTTTCACCAGTCTTGGAAATGAAGTTATAATATCCTTTATGTATGAACTATAGGCATCAACTGGAAGGAAGGATGATCACCTTTCACCTAACACAACTTTGAGTAGGTAGTGTATAAATATGTAACACATGGATGATTATTATTGATGAACAAATTATCAATTAATCAATAAAACTGACATATCTTCAAGGTAAATAAAATACCTCACAATTAGTCTGATACATTATTAGCAAAGTTTCAAGACTGAGAAAGGAGTAGGACAGGGCTGTCTGCTGTCATCTTGTTTATTTAATGTATACATGGAGCACATCATGATATATGCCAGGCTGGATGAGTTACAAGCAGGAATTAAGATAGGAAGGAGAAACATCAACAGTCTCAGATATGCAGATGATACTACTCTAATGACAAAAAGCAAAGAGGAACTAAAGAGCCTCTTGATGAGGGTGAAGGTGGAGAGGGAATGAGCTAGCTTAAAAGTAACTATTAAAAAAAAAAAA
>SJYA01001316.1:439624-463530 GCA_006410615.1 Neotragus moschatus | reverse complement strand
CACACACTACCATCAGGAAATGGGTACATAATTCCACAATTAATTGAAAATTGCAACTTTAACCATAAAGATTTATAAAAGTTAATGCAATAGGTAAGGCTATTATCCAAACACTACTGTAAAGGTGTTCCATTTTCAGTTATGAAGTATAGTCTATCCCCTGCCTTTACCATAATGTGAAAGGTATAAAGCTAAATGCTATTTATCATAATGCTGATAACTATTTACATTCATGGTTATAACTCATTAAAAGAAAAGAAAATATTCAAATGTAGTAGATTTTTTTAATTGGAATTTCTTTGAGGAAAATTAAGTGAAGCAAAACTTTCCTTAATATGCAGCTTGCTGCATTTTAGCACTTAGACTGCTCTGAGCTACAGAGCATTAAGGAAAAGGTTTACTGCACTTAATTTTAAAATAAATTTTCAATTACGTATATTACTGCTTATACGATACAGGTCAAAGGTTTACATTGCTTCACCAGCTCTGATTCACATCTGGATTATGCAGAAACTATCTTCTCTTTATTTACCAAAAGGCCACATTTTAATCACAGGTCACAGAAGAAGAAAAACTTCTCATTCCAAATCAAACACCTATGAAAAGTCTGACTGAATCATGACTACTATATAATGGAAAATTCAAGAGCAGGTGATTCTTATAATTACATATTTTCCAGCCCTACGCCAACTCACACACTCTGAAATGTCAACCAATGCTACAAGGTAAAAATAGTAGATAACAGGAACAATGAGTAATTTAAAATGAAAACGATTTAAGTACACTAAGAGTGGACTCAAAAAGAAATACTTCTTGAATAAAGTTGCAAAACCTCATATTTTAAAAAAAGGCTATCTTTATAATTAGCCAAAATTGATGATTTATAAATCATGTAGTCAATTTTGCTTATGATTACAGAGTCCTTATTTCATCTGAAGGGGACAGAAAACTACTACAAAGTAAATATCCCGTATGTGAGCATATCTTTAGACATTAAAAAAGCATCTAGAAAACTGGTCATTGAAATGGACTGCATGGCTTTGAAATGTCTTTTAGAGTGTTTAGGGATCATAAAACACATTTTTTCACACAGATTTTATTCTCCAACTCTAGAAATCCAATAATAGGAAAGACAAAAGATTGGTACACAAGCAAGTATTCTCATCAGTGTCAAAACCACTCTCCTGCTCTCAGTGCTCCTCTCCTGCTTCTAAAACTTGAGTTGCTTAAGCAGCACTTCAGATTATGACTACAGAACTGCACAATCTATTACATTCACTGTATAGGTAATGAGAAAAAATGAGAGTCCCAATGATAGGCAAACTTTTAACTGAAATTTCTGGGTATGTGTTATCATATTTTTGACTTCTCTTTCCAAAGCAAAACCAGTTTAGTTCAGTTCAGTTGCTTAGTTGTATTCGACTCTTTGCAACTCATGGACTGCAGCAAGCCAGGCTTCCTTGCCCATCACCAAGTCCGAGAGCTTGCTCAAACTCATGTCCATCAAGTTGGTGATACCATCCAACCATCTCATCATCCTCTGTTGTCCCCTTCTTCTCCCACCTTCAATCTTTCCCAGCATTAGGATCTTTTTCAGTGCGTCAGTTTTTCGCATCAGGTGGCCAAAGTATTGGAGTTTCAACTTCAGCATCAGTCCTCTCAATGAATATCCAGGACTGATTTTCTTCAGGATGGACTAGTTAGATTTCCTTGCAGTTAAAGGGACTCTCAAGAGTCTTCTCCAACACCACAGTTCAAAAACATCAATTCTTCGGTGCTCAGCTTTCCTTATAGTCCAACTCTCACATCTATACATGACTACTGGAAAAACCATAGCCTTGACTGCTGCTGCTGCTAAGTCGCTTCAGTGTCTGACTCTGTGCAACCTCATAGATGGCAGCCCACCAGGCTCCCCTGTCCCTGGGATTCTCCAGGCAAGAACACTGGAGTGGGTTGCCATTTCCTTCTCCAATGTGTGAAAGTGAAGTTGCTCAGTCATGTCTGACTCTTAGCGACCTCATGGACAGCAGCCTACCAGGCTCCTCCATCCATGGGATTTGCCAGGCAAGAGTACTGGAGTGGGTTGCCATTATGGTCCTTTATTGGCAAAGTAATGTCTCTGCTTTTTAATATGCTGTCTAGGTTGGTCATAGCTTATCTTCCAAGGAGCAGATGTCTTTTAATTTCATGGCTTCAGTCATCATCTGCAGGGATTTGGGGGCCCAATAAAATAGTTTGTCACTGTTTCCATTGTTTCCCCATCTATTTGCCATGAAGTAATGGGATCTGACGCCATGATCTTAGTTTTCTGAATGTTAAGATTCAAGGCAGCTTTTTCCACTCTCCTCTTTCACTTTCATCAAGAGGTTCTTTAGTTCTTTGCTTTCTGCCAAAAGGGTGGTGTCATCTGCATATTTGAGGTTATTGATATTTTCTCCCAGCAATCTTGATTCCAGCTTAACCTTCATCCAGCCTAGCATTTGGCATGATATACTCTGCATATAAGCTAAATAAGCAGGGCAACAATATAAAACCTTGATATACTCCTTTCCTGATTTGGAAACCAGTCTATAGTTCCATGTCCAATTCTAACTGTTGCTTCTTGACCTGCATACAGATTTCTCAGGAGACAGGTCAGGTGGTCTGGTATTCCCATCTCTTTAAGAATGTTCCACAGTGTGTTGTGATCCACATAGTTAAAGGCTTTGGAATAGTCAATAAAGCAGAAGTAGATATTTTTTTNCTTTATAAATTAATTTCACAAGCTCTACAGATTTTCTCTTTGGGTTTCTCACTTTGTTCTTGAGCTCATAAATTCCTTGGTTAGTCCATATTTGAGTCTCCATCAGTTTTAAACACTGCAGATATTCTTCCCTCTGTCATCTGCTTAACTTTGCCTTGCCTACCCAATGTTGAACTGAAATATTTAGTTTTTGATATAGTCAAGCTCATACCTTTTTTTTTTTTTTTTTTGCCTTATGGTTCTTATCTTTAAAGTTTTTATTAAGAAATCTTTCTCCACTTTTTAGGTTGCAGTGTTGTTCCCAGTATTTTCTTCTACTAACTTTGTAGTTTTAGCTTTTTATTTATGTCTTTAATTCACCTGTATTCCATCACTGAATGTAGTATTTTGTCTGCCCATTTTCCCAGTGTGTGCTACTAAAATTTTCCTTTATCCATTGATTTGTGATAGCAAGTTTATAATAAATTGTCTTCATATGTACATAGATCTATCTCTGAGCTTTTTCTTTGTTTCNATGTCTTTAATTCACCTGTATTCCATCACTGAATGTAGTATTTTGTCTGCCCATTTTCCCAGTGTGTGCTACTAAAATTTTCCTTTATCCATTGATTTGTGATAGCAAGTTTATAATAAATTGTCTTCATATGTACATAGATCTATCTCTGAGCTTTTTCTTTGTTTCCTTATTCATTATTGCCAAGACCACAATGTTTTTATTAATATAGTTCTATAATACATATCAATAAATAATACAGGTATTTCTCCTCTTCCTTCTTTTTTAAAATTATTCATGTACCTTTATTTTTTACATACATTTTAGTGTGTTTATCAATTTCTTCCAAAATTCAAACTAGACTTTAAATTTATAAATTACAGTGGGGCTACATTTATAAATTAAAAGAGGAAAAATTAATATCTTCATTAAGGAAGGACATCTCATTCAAGGGACTAGAATTGGCTCTTCATTTATTCAGACCAATATATCTGTCCATTATTAGAATTTTAAAATTCTATTTAAGGAAAACTTTGGCCTTCTGAGTTAATTCCTAGAAATTTTATTCCTTTTAATATATGACCACTGCTGATACAGAGAAATGTTACTCATCATTACATCATTCTTATATCTAGCAAGTGTGCTTAATTTTATTAGTTCTAGTAGCTTCTTGATTTAAAAAAAATTTTTTTGCAACAATGCTATAATCTGAAACTGAAGGCTGTTTTCTCACTTTTCCTTCAATCCTGCCATTTCCTCTGCATTCTTATGAATTCTATCCTTAGGTAATAGTGTATGGCCTACCTACTTTATTAAGAAGGTATGGTAATAGTGGATAACTCTGTCTTCCTGCGTTTAAGAATAATAAGTTTTAGGTTTCTTATACAGAGGCTTCCCTGCTGGCTCAGACTGTAAAGAATCTGCCTGCAATGCAGGAGATCCATGTTTGATCCCTGAGTCTGGAAGATCTACTGGAGAAGGGAATTGCAACCCACTCCAATATTCTTGCCTGAAAAGTTCCATGGACAGAGGAGCCTGGCAGGCTACAGTCTATGTATGGGGTTGCAAAGAGTCGGACACTACTGAGCCACTAATACTTTTAAGATATTGCTTCTGCAGCTCTTTATTAAAGTACTTTTTAAACAGTATTGTATAGAAAAATGAGAACATCTTAGAATGCACTACAACCAGAACTGCTCTTATCTTTGCTCCTGTCAATTTATCTTTGCCCTTGGATGACTAAGTAATTTCACATGCAGTGTTCTTCTGGCCATCACCCTCTATGATCCTTGTGCTGGCATTTCAGAGAAAAGAGTACATAGAGTTGGGATGAGGCAGGACAGTAGAAAGAAGCTGGCTGGTCTCCTCACTCATCCTGAAGCAAACCTCACTCTTCAACAAACTCCTGCCTCTGTCAAACAAGACAGAGTTGTGTACATCAGATCTGTTGTACAAAGAGAGGAGAGAATAGTACCTCTTCTATTGGTGTACCCAAAGAGTACCGAACTAGAGAGAGAATCTTCTTTTAAGNTCATCCTGAAGCAAACCTCACTCTTCAACAAACTCCTGCCTCTGTCAAACAAGACAGAGTTGTGTACATCAGATCTGTTGTACAAAGAGAGGAGAGAATAGTACCTCTTCTATTGGTGTACCCAAAGAGTACTGAACTAGAGAGAGAATCTTCTTTTAAGTAAGTGAACAGATACCAAAGATCATTTGGCATATATGAAGACTTTATGTCACATATAAAGTGTTCTCTGGTCAAATAAATTTGGAGAACACTGGATTAAGAAAGATTAACACAGGTTTATTTATTGCAGATCATAGTAGTCTGTGATATTCTAACTCAGACATAACAAAGGATCAACACAATGTGTGCATCTCCTCTCAAGTTTCATCACATACTCCCCTTTTGTCCCATGATCTTACAGCATCAGTATTTATGGAACGTACTTTGGCAAATTTTAATTTCCAGCATAACCAACTTAGTTACCCAATTTCTAGTGTCACTTTTCAATATACTAATTCTGAAGCTGCCATTTAAAACTTAGCTGTGGTGCTCGTTAGAAAGCACAGATGATAGGAGAGACAAAATTACAACAAAGACATTTAGCCACTGATATTAAAAAGCGCCAAGTAAATTATCGTTAAATAGTTCACATTTTTAAAAGCCATTTACATAATATTTAGTTTTGAATGTTATGGAACTGTCCTCCTCAGTTTGCATAATCAGTCTTTAGCAATGCTTGCTATTATCTAACACACAATAGCTTTGTCAGTTTCAGCATGTAGTATCTTGAGACAAACATAAAGTATGAACCAAAGAATTACATCAACAGTGAATGGTATTCTCTAATAATTGTCCACAGCTGCAAGAAATTTATTCATTTATATTCTTTTCAACCTCTCTATCCTCTAACTTAAAAACATATCTTAGAAGCATAGTGGCTATAGTCTGAAATTTGTACAATAAAGTTCTTATATGGCACAGTAAAAGCAAATATGGGTATTCAGAGAAATGAAATAATTTGAAGTCATGAAGTTTATTTACAAATGTTGGTTTAAAAACCTTCCATTCCATTGATGACATTTTCACTTTTATAAGTATTTTAAAAATTTTATAGGAGGCAGAAAAAGTCACTTAAATAGACAGAAATTGTTTCATTTTAGGTTAAACAAATTTATATGTAGAAGCATTTTTCTATTTGATGTATTTACTTCCTTTGCTATATGGCCAGAATAATTTATTCATGATACAGAGAAAATTCCTAAATCTAAACTGGGCAAAAGGCTTAATTCACCCAGAAAATGGACACTTTAAAATCTGAGCACACCTATTAAAGTAGCTGCCCAGAACTGAGAAAAAAAGCTGATGAAGTAAAAGCTTAGGTGAAGTCATGCAAATTATTTGACCAAATTGAACAAACTTTTCAGCAGATACTCTGAAAATCCTCAGAAGTGTTAGACTTCAGAAAATATCATTCAAAACACAAACAAACAAAGAAAAAACAATTCTTCCCTAGAAATATCTTCTGGANTAGCTGCCCAGAACTGAGAAAAAAAGCTGATGAAGTAAAAGCTTAGGTGAAGTCATGCAAATTATTTGACCAAATTGAACAAACTTTTCAGCAGATACTCTGAAAATCCTCAGAAGTGTTAGACTTCAGAAAATATCATTCAAAACACAAACAAACAAAGAAAAAACAATTCTTCCCTAGAAATATCTTCTGGAGAACTTTTTAATCAAGAAATCTGTGTGAGTGTATGTGGGTGTGTGTGCGACAGTAAATGAGAGATATAGAAAGACTCTGGGGAGAAATGAAAAAAGAGAAAATAGTGTATAACTTTCCATGCAAAATCTTCATCTCATTTCTAGGACTTGTGCCCTTAGCTGATTTCTGGAAAGAAAGTACCTGTTATCGACTCAGTGGAAGCTTTGATGGACCCTGTAGATTATGGGGAAGAATATATGACTTTGCCATCTTTCAAAATCGGAGAATGGAATAAAACTCATGTCAGCATAATTCCTTTTATTTTGACGAAGCAACCTGAAAGGGTGATCTAGTTGGAACTTCAGAATTAGATTCATTGTGTCAATCATCAAAACAGAAGACTGAAATTATTTAAGTTAGAAATTCAATTATTGATTGTATGCATTGAATTCACTACTGAATTAGAAAGATATTAGATATGTTCCATGTGAGAATGCTGTGCCTCTGAGGACTGGCTTTTGGGGAGGAGTTCTTTCCCCTGCTCTACATAAGGGGCTTGAAATTCTGAACAAGGTAGATTAGGTGGGTTAGAATTAGCTCACCAACAGAAGTCTCAAAACAAGGCAGACTCCAAGAGCTTAAACTCTTCTAAGGAGCACAGCAAAGAAGGAATTTAGGTTAAAGGTCACAAGAATTATTTCACAAAAGAAAGAAGAATTTAAGTAAAAGCTTTCCAGATGGCGCAGTGGTAAAGAATCCGCCCGCCAATGCAGGAGACACAAGAGACACAGGTTCCATCCCTAGGTTGCGAAGATCCCCAGGAGGAGCTAATGGTAACTCACTCTAGTATTCTTGCCTGGAAAATTCCATGGACAGAGGAGCAAGGAGCGCTACAGTCCATGGGTTTGCAAAGAGTCAGACGTGACTGAACGACTGTGAATGCATGCATCACCGGAAAAATACTAAAGAAACCAGACCACTCTGATAAAATTTATCACAAGCATCTAGAAACACAGACTTCATAAAGCCAAGTCACTTTAAAATACCTTTGTTCCATATATGGATTGAACGAGAGGTGGTAAGGAAGCTAGCCTATTTTCAAAAAAAAATTGTGTGCTGTGTTTAAGATATGCATTCCAGAGTAGCAAGAGCTGAGACCTACATTTTGGTTGCACTATGAACAACACTCATTTAGACTGATGCTGCCCCAAAGGTTGGTTATTATTACTCCACACCTAGTATCATGTATTTGTACAGAGTGGTTGCTTTTAAATATTATCAGAGCAAATAAAGGAATGAGATCAGATTAAATACACTCAGTTCCAAGCTTTGGGGAAAAAAAAAAAACAACTTGACTGCCAGGGTCCAGCCCCGGTGGATCCAGGGTAATTCGAAGGGGAGACGGAATCAGTGAGGAAAAACTTATTTATTTAGAAATATAANAAACAATCTCATGCACAGCTGTAGGAGTCCTGTAGGCAGGCTAGAAAGCCATCAGAGGGGTTTTTGGATTGAAGCACTCATATTATGTCCAGGGGATTTATTATCTAAAAGCTCTAAATTAACCTTTCCCAGAAAAAGGTGGTGGGGGGATAGCCCCCTGTTAATGTTAAAAGAGTGGAAAGCACAGTACAATAAGGCAGGCAGACTCAGGTTTTGGGGGTAGATGTTCGAGAAAATTCAGCGAGGCTCCCTTAAGGCCCGACTCCCCTTTGCCTGTTGGACTTTTTAACGTCATGACCTTTGCCACGGGCAGGACTCCTCGTGCTGGCTCCCAGCACTTGACCACTGTTTCATTTGTATTGACTTCCTTTTAGTTACACAACCAAAGAAATCTAAATTTTAAATGATTTTTCTGGAAGACTGATAAACCAAAGGTGATCATTTGTTTCCAGATTACTCAGAGTTTGAATAACCTATTAATATTTCATTTCTCATTTTACATTGTGGAGGGCTAATCTGTAGAAACTGAAGTTAAGGAAGAGTCTCATATCTTACATCTTTTGCTTAACAAGGTGTAAATTCATTTAGCGCTTGGTGCAAAGGGGATACAAAGAAGAAAAATAATCAAGTTCTACCGCAAGGAAATTCCAGTAAAATGTAAAGGGAAATAAGACAAATGCACAAATATCTATACTGCAGGAAAGATTAGTATTATTAGTTCTATAGGGCTCTTAAAGAATAAGAGATTTCATTTCATTGGAAGAATCAGAAAAAGCTTCACAAAAGGAGATGCTAGAGTAGATCAAGAAAATGAGTGGAATTTTGTTAAATGGTATGAGTGATTTCTAGGTGAAAGAAACAGTATAAACAAAATCCTTACATAGCAAAGTATAAGGCATGACTTGGGAACTGAATAGTGTAATTTTACTAGATGATACAGTAGAAGGACAGAATAAAGGGAGAGATGAAGAATAGATAAGATACGACTAGAGTGGAAAATTTGGGCCATAATACATGAGTTGAAACTTTTGCACTATAAAACAGTCAATAGTAAGGCATGAAACGTTGGGGAGCTTAGGAATGATATGACGAGAACTGTGTTTTAGGAGACCCTTGAACCACTCATCTTTCCACATGTATTAGAAAAATAAAAATGGCTTCTGAGATTTTTTTTTCCTTCATTCTGTCACAGTATTCCTATAGAATTAATTTGACAATTTACCCATACTACTAATAATATGTAATATGCACTATTGTATTGATAAGTAGTATGACAAGAATGCATGGTGACAATAAACCCATAGGTAATAATTGTGTGACCTTATTTTAATATAAAATGCCTCTTTAATTGTAGGAGGTAAGGGACAGAAAAGAGGAAAACTAGTATCCTCTTATTTGTATATTAAATTTTAAAAATATTGCTCTAGTTTTACTTAAATTTATCAAACTTGTTCCTTTTTATATTAATAGTTGTTTTGATTGAGCTGATTAACTACTATATTCTGAAATTAAATTATAAGGTTCAAATAGAAGACTTCAGTGAATTCCTTTTTCTTCTTTACCATCTGTTCTTCACATAAAAGAACAATTCAATGCTTTTAAAACTGTTACTCCAATTACCAATGAGATTTCTATTCTTCTTCATTATGCTGAGTTGGTACTTCCAGAAATAGTTCCCTGTAAAACTGCCTATTGAGTCAGTCTAAAAACAGGCTACCAATGGTTTAAGAAGACATTTAAGAAATGTGCCTGCATATGCATACCATAAATTATATGGTTTAATTTATGAACTTGTATTGACATTTCAAAACCAAGGCCTAAGCCAGAATTGCTTTCAAATTTAAGTCATCCATACCTTACCTCTGAGAACTCACTGCATAAAAATTATAAAATTGTACAGAAAAGTGTCCTTAATTGGTTCAATAAATCAAATTCACGTCAATAAAATGCAATTATGGCATATTTAGTTTTATTCCTTTTTAAATCAATCTATAAAATTATATGTTCATCTCTGTACAAAAGATTTTTGTAAAGATATTTTTTCTTCTCCATTTTTCCCCTTACTCTATTATTTCATGAAATCACCTCATTTATTCACAAGGTTATTAAAGTATGCTACAATTATAAAATGTCATAGCATGACATATCTCATTAAAAATTTTTATGATGAAAGATCTTTAGTAAAATTAACAGTCATAAATAAAATATAAAAAAAGCTGTCATCTAAATATCTATGGGAAAACATAATGTGTTTTATTCAGAATTCAGGAAAACCTTGAAAGAGTAAAAGAGCCTTATATTGATTTATATAGGACTACTCTGGTCAATGAACATTGATTAAAATTGATTAAGAAAATTCAAGGAAAATTCATATCATATGTGTATATTATTTCATCTTTACAAAATATTCCCTTCAAGTGAATTAAACAGCAGTTAAGAGTTAACAAAGTGAAGGTTCTCAAAATTACACTGCAATTCAATACTTATTTGAAAAATAAATAGTTAATCTTAACATCTGGATTTCTAATCTTCTATATAAAATATAGTATGAGAAGATGGGAGTCATTTGAACTAATTTATCTTTTGGGCTTAAGTATCTCATCTTTTTTTTTTTTTTCCCTAAAAGTTCTTGGATGTTCTAATTGCCATTTCTATGTAATATAATGAAACCATTATATCAGGTTTCATTTTCTCTATACAGATGATCATTTAATACTGATGGATAAAGTGTGCCTGAATAAAAGTTATGAAACAGACATACTCATGAGAATTATAGAGTACCTTTAATTTATAGTTAAACCTTTAATATATTGTTACATTGTACACACACAAAACCGTACCAATTTGTATCTTTAGCTTACTAAACTAAAGAATGCCATTTTAAAAAGCTTAAAAACAAAGCAATATATAATAACTTGGCTGAAACGATATTCATACTTAAGTCCAAAGATTTTGAAGTTAAACATACTAAAATATTGTTTGTTCCAGGCTTTACCCAATATGATTCCATCCACAATATACTTGCAATTATTATCTAACTTAACAATTGAACATCTCCACTAAGTTCTCTTATTGGTAGAAAGAGAAGGAATAAAACTTAATCCACAAAGAAAAATACTGAGAAGTAGTTGTATTTCACCATATCAAACATAAAAAAAAAACAAAGATTTGGATGATGGCTTGTGCCAGGAATTTTAATAGATAGCGGATGACATTCTGAGATAAAATCATATCCAAAATCTAGTCAGTTAAATTATAATGATATTAATTACTAACAGTGGGGTTTTTTTAAGGGTTTTAAAGGCCTTAAATGAACTAAACCGACATAACTGTTGTCATCTTTTTAAACTTTTTGCTTACTGAGGATGGCGAAGGGCACAGCAGGCTCAACTCTCAGTGCACCTCTAACATATCTCATAAATTACCACAATAATAGGGAACTTCTAAGCCCTTTAAATACCCTATTTCATTTTCCAATTACTTTGTCTACTGGCACTTTTACTCTTGTTATGTTTAAAGGCCTATTATCCACTAACCATACTGGAGTGCCTGATCTTGAGATGCACACATTATTGTATTCACCAATATACTTTGAACACTTGCATATACCAGCCACCAAACTAAGCATTTTTGTCAGGTATAATTTTGTCCAAAAGTAATAGAAAACAGAAAACCCACCCACTGGCTTAAACAAATAAGTAATTGTTTCTCTTATGTAGAAAGAAGTGTAGTGTTAGGTGGCTTCCAGTGACAGGTCAACTGCCCAGTAAGTATGCGTATGGGTCTATCAGCTGTCCTCTTGTGTTGGCAAGATGCCTGCAACAGCCTAGCTCCCACACCTGTCTCTGAATTCATCCCTCTCGTCTCCTCACTAATTTCGGTCATACTGCCCTTCACAGTGCTACTCAGTTAATATGCCTAATATATTGATCATATCATGTCTCCTCTCTGTTATACTTGTTCCCAGGTCCATAGAAAAAAATATACACTCTTCATCCTTGGTTTTATGATGACTTAAATCTAGTTTTATACCACCTTCCATGCTTTTATCCCAATCCCATACGTGTCCCAAATGTCTATCCCATGTCTTTACATTAACTATCTGCTCAAACTTACCCTGTATCATTACCTTATATTAATAGCATGCTAATTACAGAATCCAAGACTAATATATTTGTTTTCCATACCAAGATTTAATGTCCTCTTTTCTCATATATCCAACTAATAAAATCCCCAAGGCTCTATTAAAATCCTGTATTCTTCACACAGCCTTTTTCAACCAGTCTAACATACTGTTTAATTTCTCAGTTCTCTGAATTCCTAAAACTTCTTTTTATATGAATAGTAGAATATCTTCCTATTAGATGTAAATTATCTCAATTATTCATTGGTATGTCAATGACTCCTGCAACGCTAAAGAAAACTAATCAGTCATACTAACTGGACTCACCCTAAATTCATGAATGCAAACTTCAGATAGGTGCCTTTTAAATTTTTTTCATTGTCATAAAATATACATAGCACAATATTAATAACTTCAGCAATTTAAAAGAGCATAATTTGGTATCATTAAATATATTCACAGTGCTGTGTAACCATCACCATTCAGTTCAGTTCAGTTCAGTCGCTCAGTCGTGTCTGACTCTTTGAGACCCCATGAATCGCAGCACGCCAGGCCTCCCTGTCCATCACCAACTCCCAGAGTTCACTCAGACTCATGTCCATCGAGTCAGTGATGCCATCCAGCCATCTCATCCTCTGTCGTCCCCTTCTTCTCCTGCCCCCAATCCCTCCCAGCATCAGAGTCTTTTCCAATGAGTCAACTCTTCGCATGAGGTGGCCAAAGTACTGGAGTTTCAACTTTATTATCATTCTTTCCAAAGAAATCCCAGGGCTGATCTCCTTCAGAATGGACTGGTTGGACTTCCTTGCAGTCCAAGGGACTCTCAAGAGTCTTCTCCGACACCACAGTTCAAAAACATCAATTCTTCAGCGCTCAGCCTTCTTCACAGTCCAACTCTCACATCCATACATGACCACTGGAAAAACCATAGCCTTGACTAGACGGAACTTAGTCGGCAAAGTAATGTACTCAAAATGTTTTCTACATCCTCAACAATCTTGTTCCCATTACATAACTGCCCCTTCTGCCATCTTCTCAACACTTGGTAATCTCTATAGTACTCTCTTATGTATTTCCCTATTCCAGGTGCCTCATGTAAGTGGAACTATACAATATCTGTCCTTCTGAGTTTGGCTCCTTTCACAAAGAATGATAGTGTCTCAAAGTCAATATATCAACATTTCATTCCCTTTTATGGCTGAACAATATTCAGTTGTACACATGTACACTCTGCTTATCTATTCATTGTTATGGACATGTGAGTCATTTCCACCTTTTCAGCTATGAACATGGGTATACAAATACCTGTCAAAGTCTCTCTATTCAGAGACTTTTTCATGTGCTTTCTGGCCACCTACATATCTGCAATGGACAAATGTCATTTTAAGAACTTTGCTCATTCTTTTAATTTGGCTGTTTTGTTGTTGAGTTGTAGGTTATATAGATGTACATGTAACTGCATTCCTTTGCATGTGGACATCCAGTTTTCCCAGCAATATATATTGAAAAGATTATCTTTGCCACACTGAAATATCTTGGCATTCCTGTTGAAAATTAATTGATTATATACCTAAGGGTTTATTTCTAGGCTATTTCACTGGTCTAAATATCTGTCGATGTGCAAGAATCATACTATTTTAATTCCTATAGCTTTGTGGTAATTTTTGAAGTCAAAAACTGCGAATCTTCCAACTTTATTCTTTTTCAAGCCTGATTTGGCTATTCAAGGCACCTTGCAATTCTTTAGGAATTTGGGGATTGCTTTTTCATTTCTGAGACAATGGCTGTTAAAATTTTGATATAGATTGTGTTGAGTCTGTAGATCACTTTGAGTTGTACTGACATCTTCAGTTCAGTTCAGTTCAGTTGCTCAGTCATGTCTGACTCTTTGCAACCCCATGAATCACAGCACAGCAGGCCTCCCTATCCATCACCAACTCCCAGAGTTCACTCAGACTCATGTCTACCGAGTCAGTGATGCCATCCAGCCATCTCATCCTCTGTTGTCCCCTTCTCCTCCTGCCATCAATCCCTCTCAGCATCAGGGTCTTTTCCAATGAATCAACTGTTCGCATGAGGTGGCTAAAGAACTGGAGTTTCAGCTTCAGCATCAGTCCTTCCAATGAACACCCAGGACTGATCTCCTTTAAGATGGACTGGTTGGATCTCCTTGCAGTCCAAGAGTCTTCTCCAACACCACAGTTCAAAAGCATCAATTCTTCAGCATTCAGCTTTCTTCACAGTCCAACTCTCACATCCATACATGACCACTAGAAAAACCATAGCCTTGACTAGACAGACCTTTGTTGGCAAAGTAATATCTCTGCTTTTCAATATGTTATCTAGGTTGGTCATAACTTTTCTTCCATGGAGTAAGTGTCTTTTAATTTCATGGCTACAATCACCATCTGCAATGATTTTGAAACCCCCAAAAATAAAGTCTGACACTGTTTCCCCATCTATTTCCCATGAAGTGATAGGACCAGATGCCATGATCTTCGTTTTCTGAATGTTGAGCTTTAAGCCAATTTTTTCACTCTCCTCTTTCACTTTCATCAAGAGGCTTTTAGTTCCTCTTCACTTTCTGCCATAAGGGTGGTGTCATCGGCATATCGGAGGTTATACTGACATCTTAGCAAAGTTAAACTTTCCTATTCATAAACACAGGTCTCAGGTCTTTTGTAAGCCACAGTCTTTCTAAATGTGTCTTCCAACTTTATTCTTTTTCAAGCCTGTTTTGGCTATCCAAGGCTCCTTGCAATTCTTTAGGAATTTGGGGATTGCTTTTTCATTTCTAAGACAATGGCTGTTAAAATTTTGATAGAGATTGTGTTGAGTCTGTAGATCACTTTAACTATTACTGACATTTTATCAAGGTTAAACCTCCTACTCATGAAAACAGGTCTCAGGTCTTTCCTAAGCCACAGTCTTTCTCTGGCATGCCCAGTCACTTTATAAACCCCTGTGTGCATGGCCATTTTTTAATGTCCAAAAAATAATCAAGTTCTGTCTTTCTAAATCTTCTGGAAGCTGCTTTAGCCAGTAAGGATTAAAACAATGGTGACTTTGTGCACCAAACTGATCAGAAAAAGCAATATGCAATCAGAACACATAGCCCCAATAATTGAAGTACAAGGTCCTCACTGTCCACCCTGGCTCCAGCAACCCAATCCAGAAATGTAGGTTGCCATTTCCACAGTTGCCTGCCATGGGCAGAGTATGAGAGTTGTTACAACGAACTGAAAGCTGAAATTGACAGGTATTAACAGCAATGTACCAGTCAAGCTTTCCTCTGGAGGGTACAGTGATCAAATAGACTCCAGAGTTCCAAAATAAAAACTTCAGTTTCTAGCAGTACAATTGTTTTTTTTTAGGGAAGAGGCAGATTTCTGACACTTCTCTTACTCGATCATCTTCCCCAACTTCACTTCTCATCAAATGGGTTCTCAATCCCCAACTTCACACATCTAGGCTGGACTTCTCTTCCAGTCCCCAGTCTCAGATATCTAATTTCCACCTCTAATGACTCTTGACGCTGTCATTCAATCAAATAATTTCTGCCTGGTCTATGTAGTCTCTCACTCCTAAATGACTATTCCACACCTTCTCTCTTCTCAATCACCCAGTAAATCTTCACCCTCAGCCAATTACAGTACTTTCTGTCTCACTGAGAATATTAATCAGAGGAGACCTACAGACCCCCATTTCCAAATCTGCTGACCAACAGCCTCTACACACACATCTTTTTCTCCTCTGTCCATTGTCAAAGGTCCAAACTCAAGGCCATGAATGCCAGGAAGTGAGAATCATTGAGGCCACCCTAGAAATCCACTTACCACATTCATGACATAGGAATATCCATCCTGTGGCTGGGTATTTTGCTTACCATATTTTTGAAAAGACCACTCTGAGTGAATGGATGATGAAGTTAGTGAGTCAAATTAAAGGACCAAAAGGGTTAATATGAGATTTCTGCTTACTTTCAAACTTCAAAAAAATCTTTTTTTGTGGCAAGTTTTGGGGAATGTTAAATACTTTTTCTTATTATTTTCATTTACCTAATAAATAATGAGTCTTTACCTATAGCTTCTCAACTATAAAATATTTTTTAAATCTTGCAGAGAATGCTACATGTGTATTAGTGATTCAAGCATGTCCTCTAACACTATACTCTTAACTGCAATCACAGTTCAATGTATAAAACCTTGAAAATCATTTTACCTTAATTACTTGTTCATGAAAAGCAACATAATAGTTCAAACAGGAAAACATGTGCTCATATTGCATACTCTTGCATTTTTTTTCTATTGTAAGGATTCATTAATATCTGCTCTACAACTGAAGTATCTTTATTTTTCTGACATAAGCTTAATTTCCACAG
This sequence comes from Neotragus moschatus, assembly GCA_006410615.1. Classification (NCBI taxonomy): domain Eukaryota; kingdom Metazoa; phylum Chordata; class Mammalia; order Artiodactyla; family Bovidae; genus Neotragus; species Neotragus moschatus. The sequence continues at coordinate 447,135 of SJYA01001316.1, read as the reverse complement.
ACATACTGCATTTTCTTTTCCCTAGTAGTATAAATTGTTCATTTCCTTAAGAAAAAATAAAGATAAGCTTTATATTCCCTTTGTCTCTTTTCATCTTTATTTGATTTGTTTATAAACCATTTGGCTCTTAAGAATAGACTAGCATTGTCTGTATATCTAATTTTGAACAAAACTCTCTTAAACAAAGAAATCACTTAAACCTTTATATTAACTTATATCTAGTGGGCTCTCTGAATATACTGCAGACTAGTGAAACACTCTAAGGATGAATTCTTACAAAATGATCCTCTGTGAAAGATATATAAAATCCATCCTATTTTTATATATTCCTATCTACATTCCACATTATGTTCTTTGGTTTTAAACATTAAAAAGTCTTTGGATAAAAGTCTTAGGAAGCAGAGTCTGGAAAGAGATGCTCTAAAGACATAAATAATTATGACATCTGGCATAAGATTCACATCAACAGTGAAAATTTTTGACTATGACATGGATTAGTTCTTCAGATTCATGGCTTCTAAAGCACGAATCAACACTGTCTGAGTGCATTTCTGATTTGTTTCTTACCAGGATTTTTTTTTTCTCTTTCTTCTACACTCTGCTTCTGTTTTTTAAATTTCTAAGTTTCTTCTTCTCCTTCCTCTCTCACTACAGGAGTTATTTTAAAGCCTCCCTCTTTTTGAAGGGCATGAATAAATCTCTCCATGATATATTCTCCATTGGCATACTATGATGTTTTTATTTAGAAATCATTAGATGAAATTAATAGAAAATATAAAGGAATTAGTGCTTCTTACATTCTTTATAGACTATTCCAACTCTGTCCTTTCAGAAAGTGACTCTGACTCCTGTTTCAGGAAGAAATCAGTGTTCCTTAGGAGGAATCACCTCAATTTCTTGTTCACTCCTCTAATTCAAGAAGCATAGGAGCATTTCCACTATTTATATTTTCCTCCTTTTAAGTTTAGTAGAAGAAAACTAATACAGACAATCAGAAAAAAGTTCGAAGTTCTTTTTAAAGCCTTCCTACATCTGGTTAAATGTCCATGTGCTCCTCACATTGCCTCCTTGTTCTGTTACCCTTCTGCTTGTAGACACACTCTTCTTTGCTACAGCAGGCAGCTAGGAAATAATCAAGGCAGCAAGCTACTACTGTTGATTGTAACTCAAACCAGTAATTTGTAAGAGCCACTATTTGAATGCACTATCATTTCAAAACCCCTGGACTTTTCTCCAAGCACTGAAAACATCAAGTGAAAGATGTGAGAGAATGCGAATCATAGATATTTTCTCTTTTTACACTGACGACATATCACAGGTAGCATCCATGAAGATGAAAACCTGGTACAGTACTTCTAACTGATAATCCGTGTCCATCTCTTCATTACCTTATCCTTTTATCTCCATAGCAAAAAAAAAACCCTTTGAAAACTTCTCCCTGACTTCCCCCTAAAATAAAGTTAATTATGTCACAGGCATCTCTTCTCCTACTTAAGCTTACTCCAACTACAAATGCATTTTCTCATTTTATCATCACTAACATTAGGCAGTAATTATGTGGATGCCCTGCTCTGTGATATTGATGCTCTCAAATGCAATATAGGCTTAACTCCAGGTTGTGGTTACATGAAAGTAAGCACTTTGCAGAGTAAATCCTTCTTGACATATAGTTTACTATCCTCAAAACTTTCCAGAATTCTACGAATTTTAGCATTTCCTATTGCTACTTCTAAACACACACACACACACACACATACACATGTGCGCGCGTGCATATATACACATATATGCATATATATCCCTAACACAGGACAATAGATCTCCTTCTGATTAGTATTTGCAACACTCTATGTACACTGAGACTAAAATCTCCACTAACTCAAACATAACAAAGTTTCTAAACAAATATATGCATGCATGATTAATGGTCACTGAATTCATACTGACTCGGTATAATGTGTTTTTCTTGTCATTTTCTGATATTTAATAGAGATGTAGATAGGCTGAATGAGTTGTGAGTTTAACATCTGTGACTATATCATTAGTCTTATATTAGCCCCAATTTACTACACAAAATTAACAGTAAAACACTGAACTTCCCTGACACTCAGTCACCTTCAACAAAGAAAAGAAAAATCTACATTACAATGTTGTTGGTGAACACTGCTAAACCAGATATATACTAAAACAAAAATAATTTTACTTAAAATTGTTATAGCTGTTATTTTCATACATTATTTGAAGTTGTCAGTCTAGGCTTTAGGGGTCCTGAATTATTGGCTTTCAGTCTTTTAAATGAGCCATAAATGTGTTACATTAAGAAGTGGTGGCAAATATTGCAAAAAAGAATGACCTTAGTTTTTTTCAAAGCATTTTAGAAAGCCATCCGTGTGAGAACAGAGAGGCCCTAGAGAGAAATGTGCACAGAAAGTGTCAAAAAAAAAAAAAAAAAGAAGAAGAAGAAGAAAATACTCTGTTAAGAAATAAAAGATATTTAATTTTATTTTTCTCTGGCATTCTAGACAGGAAAGGGATGAGGAATTCAATAAATCTAAGCGACAAGATAATTTAGATGGAAATATGGCAGAGGATTTAGTAGGATGACAGAAAGTTGGAAATAATATACCTGCTAGAGAAGGGCATCGCAAAAGACACAGAAAAAACTGATATATATTACTTATATTTCAACTGTTAGCTGATGAGAAAGACAAAATACAACAAACAGTTAAGTGCACAGTTATTCAGGTGTGACTGTACCTATGAAATTAAAAGGGCCTTACTCCTTGGAAGGAAAGTTATTACCAATCTAGACAGCATATTAAAAAAGATACATTATTTTGCCAACAAAGGTCTGTCTCATCAAGGCTATGGTTTTTCCAGGAGCCATGTATGGAAGTGAGAGTTGGACTATAAAGAAAGCTGAGTGCCAAAGAATTGATCTTTTTGAACTTTGGTGTTGGAAAAGACTCTTGAGAGTCCCTTGGACTGCAAGGAGATCCAACTAGTCCATTCTGAAGGAGATCAGTCCTGGGTGTTCTTTGGAAGGAATGATGCTAAAGCTGAAACTCCAATACTCTGGCCACCTCATGTGAAGAGCTAACTCATTGGAAAAGACCCTGATGCTGGGAAAGATTGAGGGCAGGAGGAGAAGGGGACGACAGAGGATGAGATGGTTGGATGGCATCACCGACTCAATGGACATGAGTTTGAGCAAACTCCGGGAGTTGGTGATGGACAGGGAGGCCTGTCGTGCTGTGGTCCATGAGGTCGCGAAGAGTTGGATACGACCGAGCGACCTAACTGAACCACAAACTGGCACTGGTGTACATGGGTGCAGCCATCTACCTCTACACTAAACCATGTGCAGCTGCAGCTGCTGATCTCCAGCACCCTCTGAAGTAGTTCAGGGTGGAGAGCAGAAACAACACACTCTGTGCTCCCAGAAAACTGGCAGGACAGCTTTTCAGATAGTTAGATATTCTCAGGTGCTGATTTTATGAGCTCAATACTTATATCTCCTCATATCTAGAAAAGCACTAAAATCCTTCTTAGTGATGACTGTTTCTTGTGACGAGTGGAATCTTCACAAGACCAGCAGAAACTTTCCAAAAAAAAAATAAACATGCTTGATTGCACATACTCCTTTTACCAAAATCACATATATACTGTCCTTCCCCTCTACCTCTTTGAAACAGTTTCTCAGAGCTATCTGAGGTGCTCTCAGGCTACAGCCCTCATATTGCTCCAAACACACTTAACTCATAACCCTCACACTGTACATTTTTTTAAGGTGACAAGGCTACTGCATAAAAGATGTCACTAATGAGAAATGTCTCAAAGAAAGGCAAAGGGACTTGAAGTTTTATAGAGAAAGCTAAATGTGAATTGTCTCTGAGTCTTTTGGGTGTCATAAGAAAGGATGGAGATTGGTCTAATATCAAAGGATGTCAGGGTAGGATGGTCTTTTGCCATTAGCTTTTATACAGAACACAAAAGGGTGGGGGGTTGCTTAATCTTCACTGCTTTCCCAGAGTACAGGGCTCAGGAAAAAGGTCAGCATTGTCACTACTCTCTTAAATAACCCCAATTTCTTACCACCTACCTTTATCAAAGTCTGCTGTGTATGGTACTTTGGGGGAAGGAACAGTCAAATTCTGTGTTTCTGATTAAAGGAGTGGAAGGAGGAAAAAATATTAAGGATAGTGGGACATAAAGTAGCAATCAAGGACTGAGTGCAAAAACAAGAAATTAAAAGGTGATCAGAAGAAATGTAAGTCATCAAGAACCTCCAGCAATATGACATGATCGGGGAGTACGTAGCTGAATTTTTCAACATATGTGGAAAGGAAGGTTGGAGGATTTATTCTCAGATAGTTAGTATTGATATTTTGGCAATTCAGATAAGACAAGAAAAATGAGCTGCTGTAGGGAAATATAAAAACCTTTAAGGGGACCAGCAAAATACACACTTGTTGAAGTTTCAGGAACTTGTTTGCTGAGTTTCAGATGGAATCTAAAGATGAACCACAAGAAAGAATGCGATATGTCTTTATCTATCTAGGTAATAAATCAGAGAGTTTTGGAATGCCAGGAATTCTAGGAAATATGGACATCTGAACCATTGCAAGAGCCTCCTAACCAGTCAATCTGCTCCTCTTTCTAGGCCTTTCCCAACACTAGCACAAGTTCTCTCTAGTATGAACGTGATGTGCCGCTCCTTTCTTTAATAGCTTCTGATGGCACATCAAGGTTGTCTGTGATTTAACCTAACATGCTCATCTTCTGCCACTCTTAGCTCCATGTCACATTATATAATTTGCTATCCCTCAGATATGCCAATTATTTCTTATTTTCATGGTCATTTACTGGTCTTTGTACATCTAAATAGAACTTATTATCTCTATGTCTTTGTTGGGAACTTTGTTCCCAACGTATGCTCCTGGAGAGCTCATTACAATAAAGTCCTTGCTACTGAAGATCAAATTCCCCCACCAATATAAGAGCTCAAGGACAGGAACAAATGTTTGGGTTTTACATACCCATCTCATACAAGGTACGCTGCCAAGAACCTAGCTCTAGATGTATCATCAATATATGGGTTTAAATCAATAAACCAAGTTGTAATAAGTATCTCTTCCCTAGTAAGTCATTGAGGCAAAGCCAGACCATATCTGGATACATGTATTCCTCAGGAGGGGGTAAATTTCAATTTACATGGTATGCATGTCAAAATATTATAACCTCACAAGAATGCCATAGAGAGAACATAATCTNAATATATGGGTTTAAATCAATAAACCAAGTTGTAATAAGTATCTCTTCCCTAGTAAGTCATTGAGGCAAAGCCAGACCATATCTGGATACATGTATTCCTCAGGAGGGGGTAAATTTCAATTTACATGGTATGCATGTCAAAATATTATAACCTCACAAGAATGCCATAGAGAGAACATAATCTTGAAACAGTGGGTTGAACTATATGTTCTTGATGCTTCTTCCAAACATCTAAGCTAACAATTCTATGTTTAATAAGTCATGAATGGAAACAAAAGGGGATCATAAAGAAAATATAACGCTAACCATCTAAAGATAGCCATATTGGAAGAGACATTTCACTAACCCAAGTCTTTACTGTCTCTGTATATACCTTATTGGGCTTCCCTGGTGGCTCAGTGGTAAAGCATCCCCCTGCCAATGCAGGAGATGCAGGTTCAATCCCTGGGTCGGGAAGATGCCCTGGAGAAGAAAATAGTAACCCACTCCAGTATTCTAGCCCAGAGAATCCCAAGAACAGAAGAGCCTGGCAGGCTATAGTCCATGGNTATAATAATCTGCTATATTTTCAAAAAGAAAAATTGGGCACAAATATTAATAATAGAAATTAATCAGTGACTTCTAACCCAAGAATGAAATAAAGACCAACATATAGTTTCCTATAAAGAGTTAGCCATTCGTATAGCATATAAGTGATAAGTGGTCAATTTAAACATGCCACCCTAACTCCTGGATCTTGGATTTTTAGAAAATAAGAAATTAATCATCTTATATACAGAGACAGGCCAAAATTCTATAAAAGCAAGAGATGTGCTAAATCCCATGGCAAGGATTTTAAAATAAAGCTTTTGTGTATATTTAAATGCCAATAAATATTACATGTTTCTATTACATAGTTTACTGAATTTCAGGCCAAAACTTCATGAGATGTAACTAAGGACAAATATAGGACATATAAGTAGGATAACCAAATGTCCCACTTTGACTAAGACAGTCTTATGTATGCCTTTTGTCTGAACATTATTATTACAGAGTCTCTTTCACTCTCAAAGGCCTCTTAGACAAGCAATATTATATGGTTACTCTATCCAAAAGACTTAAGCCAAGAAAGCCAACTCCCCTCAAATAAGTTGTACTTTCTAAAAATCTTTATGTTTGCAATTTAAGAGATTAAAAAATATGTGGGCAAGACAGATATTATTTACATCTAGTCATTTATTCATAGTATAGTACTACTTGCTAATATTAGATGCCTCTGTTCTAAGCTGGCTCCAACTCAAAGTTGGTTTTCTTAGCTTAGTATATTTTAGGTAATTGAAAAAAAAAAATGGCAGGCAAAGGTGGATAATAAGGGTAATAGAAATCTAAATGGGAATGTACCTATCTGCTCAGAAATCCAAATTTAGAAATTCAGGTCTACCACAAATTTAGAAATTCAGGATGTATTATGGCCCAGGAAAGTGAAGCAAATTGAAATTTAGATTATGGGAGCACTACAGTGGTCTAAGAGGAAGTAAACAGAATATAACAAGTGTGAGGAAGTGGAAATGGTTTAAATTCCAATTGCTTTTTTCTAATGTGGATCAGAGTCGATTCTACAAACAACAGATCAATTCTCCTCAGCTCTGCTCAGTTTGTTAGTCTGTGAAATACTGGAGCCATATATATAGTCTATCCAGAGTTTATTATGACTATCTTTTATTCTATCAATGCACAAAAGTATATAACTTTGTACATGAATATCTATACTTCATATCTGGGTACACCATAGGATAGTGAAAAAGTTGGCTTAAAGCTGAACATTCAGAAAACTAAGATTATAGCATTCAGTCCCATCACCTCATGGCAAACAGATGAAGAAACAGTAGAAACAGTGGCTGACTTTATTTTGGGGTGCTCCAAAACCACTGCAAATGGTAACTGCAAACATGAAATTAAAAGACATTTCCTCTTTGGAAGGGAAGTTATGACCAACCTAGACAGCATATTAAAAAGCGGAGACATTACTTTGCCAAAAAAGGTCCATCTAGTCAAGGCTATGATTTTCCCAGTGGTCATGTATGGATGTGAGAGTTGGACTGTGAAGAAAGCTGAGCGCTGAAGAATTGATGCTTTTGAACTGTGGTGTTGGAGAAGACTCTTGAGAGTCCCTTGGACTGCAAGGAGATTCAATCAGTCCATCCTAAAGGAGATCAGTCCTGGGTGTTCATTGGAAGGACTGATGTTGAAGCTGAAAC
>SJYA01001316.1:419167-432289 GCA_006410615.1 Neotragus moschatus | reverse complement strand
AAAAGGGGAAGACAGAGGATGAGATTGTTGGAAGGCATCACCAACTCAGTGGACAAGAGTTTGAGCAAGCTGCGAGAGTTGGTTATGGACAAGGAAGCCTGGCGTGCTGCAGTCCATGGGGTCGCAAAGAGTTGGAAATGACTGAGTGAACTGAACTGAACAAATTTAATGTTAACAGCTGTTTATTATTGCCATGAAAAAATAATTGAAACTTTCTCCACTCCAATTTTCTGTCTGTAAATGGGGATTTGATACTCCCTAAGATCAACACTTGAATGAAATATTATAGGCAACCAATTCATTCATTTATTCATTCAACAAATATTCATTGAGCATTTACACACACCATGCACGATTTTAGATGCTGAGGATATGGCAGTGAGTTAACTTGAGTGAGTTAACTCGACAAGGTGTTGCCCTTATGAGGTTAACCTTCCAGGAACAGCAGACAAATAAATTGTAAATATTAAGTAATCACCACGAAAACATATGTCAAAATAAGATGAGATAAAGGGGACTATGAATCTTGAAAGAGATGAAGAAGTGAGCCATGTGGATCTTTGGAGGGGGAATACTATAGTCGGAGCTTACACGGGCAGTTCAAGGAAGGGTTGGCCTAGTGCACAGGAGCAAGGGAGAGAGAAGGAGGTGAGTTCACAGAGGAAGAGGAGAGCCAGGTCTACCAAGCCCTCGTAGGTCACGAAAAGGTCTTTGTTTTTAATCTAGTTAACACTAGAAGCTACTGGAGGTTTTGAACAGAGGAGTAACGTGAAAGTAGACCATAGGTAAGAAAAGCAACAAGAACACTAGTTAGGACACGCTTGCAAAGATACAGTTAAGACAGTAGCTTGAACCAAAAGTACCTTTAGATGAGATAAAAAAGCTGTTGAAAATTGGATACATTTTGAAGACAGAACCTACAGGACTTGCTCGTGAACTGTATTTGGGATTGAGAGCATCAGAAGAGTCAAGGAAGATGGTTTTAGTGTAAGAAACACAAAATGAAAATGAAACTGCTATTACTGAGATGGAGAGAACAGTTAAAGGTGACGAAGTAGGACATTAGGATAAGATAGATTAGACAGTAGGTTTTCAACAAGCTATTTTTTTTTTCTTTTCACTTGTTTTGCTTTGGGTTTGGAATGCGGGGGAGGGTCTGCCAACCATCCAAGTAGAAATGTTTAATAAGTACTTGGATATACAAATTGGAGTTCAGAACAGAAATGTGGGCTGGATGTATAAATTTTTAAGTTAAACGCTGACAGTAGGAGTGCCCTAAAGTTCAGTTTGAAGTTTGGTTTTGTGGAAAATACTGTTATTCAATTTTGGAAAAGTGAACAGACTGAATGTTGGCATTATTTCTGGTACTTATGATCACGGATGTTACCATGAGGTCCTGTCAGCATGACAACTATAGTAAAATTAAAGCCTGCTGTATGAATTCTAGGCCAATCAAGAGTGTTTGAAAGTACACAGTGATTTAAACAGAGAAAGTTTAATATAAATAATTATTAATTATGATAAAGGAATGACTCCATTGTATAAGAAAATGCTAAATCTTGCCTGGGGCAAAGAGAGAGTACCCAAACTAGGAAAAGACTTCCTTCCCTACACTGGATTTCAAACCTCCTGGGGAAAGGTGCAATCAAACTTATAGGATGACAAGGGATTTGCTGATTATCCCAGTCCAGAGTTTGTTGGGAGTTGGTGGGTGAGAAGGAAGCAGCCCTCTGGAGTGGAGGAGGGCCAAGGGGAGGCACAAGTGGGACACAGGTGAGCACAGTCAGGTATGTGAGCATGCAGAGGGAATAGGGGTTCCAATGCAGCAGACGGCTTGGAGCACAGTATCTGCGAGGTGAGCCTCTCACAATAGCCAACATGTAGACATGTGGAGGGAAAGGAGGCAGGGGACTGGGCACATGGACATACAGAAGAAACAGGTGCCCTGGCCTGGCAGGGGGCCTGGAGCACAGAGTGTCCATGTCAAGAGGGCCATGGCAGAGACACTACAGGAGACAAACCTGGGGTAGCTTACATGCAAACAGGGACAGGGAAGCCAATGTGGGCAGGAGGCCTTGCATATATAGTATCACGTTGAGAGAGCTATGGAAAAGTCATAGCTCTGGAGCTATCACCAGGACAGACTAGAGCTAAGGCTGCGTTCTGGGTAGATGGCTGCAGTGATGTACCCAGATGTCTTTCCACGCACCTGCTGACCCATTACCCCGCAGCCAGAAACAGCAGGAGAGCGCCTTGATCCTGCAATGTCCCTTCAGTGCCCTCTACTGAGAAAGTTCAACATCACACTCACTGTAGAGGAATTTCATTCAGTTCATTTGCCCAGCATGTGTTAAAGGGTAAATCTGGATCTGCGAGGTAATAAATTGATAATGGATTGTTAAGATTTATTGTTAATATCTGAACAATCATTCTCAAATATAGGCAACCATTCCAGAAATAACTTTAAGTAAAATTCCCCATGTACATTATATGTTGAAATTCTATCGTTCATTTAAAATGTTAACTGCATGTTTACTATTGCAAGAGGGAATAATGATGGTTGTGTAATTTACAATGTTATACATGGAACAATTAACTGTTAATTATTTTTTTTAAATAGTGAATAGATTGACAGCTAATATCCCTCTTACCAGAGAGTTTGTTAGCTAGATAACTTCAGAAAAAATGTATCTCCATTTAAGAGTAAATGCTTATGGAAATTTAAATAACAAAAAGTATTAGGGCATTATCTTACATCATAATTTAATTATACTTTTTGTAAAATATTTGGTATATTAGCTCCAAACATTAAATAAAATTACCCTTTCAGCATATATTTATCTTATAGTCATTTAATTTTATTTAGACCATACATCTTAAAAAGTTCTACTGGGGATCCTCAAAATTTTAAGGATGAAATAAAAGTAGTGTATCAATCTTTCTATCTCACAATTTAACCAAAAAGATAACCTCCAGAAATAAATACAACATCTATTTAGAACTGTTTTCTACCAACATAATAAGGAACATTTAAAAAATAATAAGGAAAAATTATAAATGTTAGAGATACTGGTGAAAATTCAGAGATAATTTGTTTTGAAAATCTATTTCTCTGCTCCATTGCTGCATTTTCAGGTCGAGGGATTAACGAATTAAAGACAACTTTTCCATAAATCATTATGAGAAATAGTAGGAATATACATTAAGAAGAACAGTTTAAAGTTGGCTTTGAGGAATGTTGGGAAAGATCTATGTTTTGTGCATTAATGGAATGTGTATCATCACTGTTTTTACAAAGTCAACAAACATATTTCTTTAATATGATTCCTTTCTATGATTTCTGAGCTTCAATCTCACTTTTAATTTCTTTTCAGAAGCAACACTTTCCATTTATCATTTTACAAAACCGCACAAAATTCCATGACTGAAGGAAGTAAGACTGTACTTTCAATCATGCATTTATAATTCAATAGTGAGATTTTAGCTGAATGGCACCCCACTCCAGAACTCTTGCCTGGAAAATCCCAGGGATGGAAGAGCCTGGTGGGCTGCAGTCCATGGGGTCGCAAAGAGTCGGACATGACTAAGCAACTTCACTTTCACTTTTCACTTTCATGCATTGGAGGAGGAAATGGCAGCCCACTCCAGTGTTCTTGCCTGGAGAATCCCAGGGACAGGGGAGCCTGGTGGGCTGCCATCTTATGGGTCGCATAGAGTTGGACACGACTGAAGCAACTTAGCAGCAGCAGCAGCAGCATTTTTAACATTAACATCAAAATAGCACTATTTCAAATACATTTTGAAGTATACACTGCAGCATTTAAAGCCAGTTTCATAAAGAAAAATGTCACATACTCTAGGAAGGTAGAATTTTAAGAAAAAATTATTCAGTGATAAGCCCAGTCTTTAGTATTCATGCCATTCCATTCACACTGATCAAAAGCAAAGTGAATTTTATTTTACTACTTAACATCACTTAATTCAGAAAGTAAAATATACTTTATATGTATGTCATTCACACTATAAAACTCAAAGTTTTTAAGGTATATATTTTATTAGCAGAATTGTTAAATTTATGACTTTCATAACATGTATAAACACTAAACATGAAAAATTCACATTTCATGGGAAAATTATTTTTAAAGCATTATCTTCTTTTAAAGAAACTAAAAGTATGTTAGCAAAAATAGCCACATTGTACTATAAAATTAATATATTCATATTTTTCTTTGAAAAGCTCAAAGAAAGTACAAAAAAAGAAACTTCCATTAAATTTCATAAACAGGTGTTAAATATAACCACTGCAAGCTGATGCAGGAAATACAAGAAAGATTAGTATAGTACAATAACCCACCCTCAACCTCTTGCAACCAGTTGGGGAAAGGCACAAACAATACTAAAAATAATACCAGAAAGACTACAATAGATGCCACAATGGAACTTCAGTGATCATACTGCTCCTCTTTTAAGCAATTTAGTCTTTTATACAATTTTCTATCAAAATGTGCTTTTATGTTTGTAGCACTTTTCAGTAGTCCTTACGCTTTTTATTTCATTACAAATGAAACAGTGATTATAACCTACTTTTGTAATATATTCTACTATCTTTATATTATTTTGTTGTCTTCTTACCCTTTTAAAGTTATTTTAGCATAAAAACATATTTCACAACGTCTGGGATACAGGACCTTCTACCACCTCTGTAAATTTTAAGATATATTTCCTTATGACTTTCTCTATGTTTATGGCCCAGTGAACCATTTCATTTTCCTCATGCTCACCACTCCTCCTCTTCATACCAAACAACAAATACACATTTTCAATACAATTTAATTCTACCATTTTCTAGCTTCCAAAAGAAATTCATTCACACCAATAACAACATAGTTATATTTTTGCTGAAAATAATTAAATTCACAGTGAGTTCAAATTGAAGATAAAACATAAGTGCACATAATTGAAAACCCAAAAGAAAAATGAGTTTTATCTCCTTTTCACACACATACAGAAAAACAGAAATCAACAATATCTAACGAGAGTATTGGCTCAGCACTAGTGAGAAATCTAGCTCCTCCATCCTCCTCTCCCAGCACACACGGAACATACATTTTAACCTCAAAGTTACACGGAGCTCCAGCAAGAAAAACGACTCCTAAAGCTTCAGGGTAGGGTGGGGGGAGAAGATGAAGTGGAAGGGGCCAAGAGCATCTTCCGCCTGTCTCACCTTTAAGCAATCTCTCCTACATGTCCCACAAAATGATGTCCATTTTGATGTAGACAACGGTTACACGCCAGCTTGAAAGAACTACTAGGCTTGCAGTCTTTTACCTGGATATATTACTGCTCTGAATCAAATTAGAACGCTGAAATGTAATTAGCCCATCCTGTCTCTCACCTTGTTATAATAGAAAGGGTTGTTACATAGAAATGAATATGAAGCATACAACAGAGACAGAACAGAAGAATCATTGTGACCCATCGAAAAAGATGAAGTAAAGTAAATATGGTCCTTGGAGAAAAGCACTTCAATGTAAAAAAAAAAAAAATAAGGCTGAGGGATAAAAGTGAAGAGAGCAGGATAAAAACAAAAGGCAATCATTTATTTATTTGCCTACTATATATCAAGAACTACACTAGGTTACAGAGTACATAATGGCCAACAAGAGAGACCCTGGCCTTCATGAAATTTATGTTCTAATGTATACTATGAGAACAATATAATCAAAATAACTGTAAATAGCTGGTTGGAGGACCAGACTAGAATAAAATGGCCTCCTGATGTTTGTATTATCTAAAACAAAGCAAAATGAATTTTCAAAGTCTCACTAAACTTCAGGAAATATGAAAATTTTCATTTATTTTCTATTCCCATTAATTTTAGTTCTGCTACTATTAAAATTTCTTTAACCTCAGCAACTATAAAGGGGCTGATTTTAAAACAAAATATTAGAGGGAGATGAATGGATTAGGGAGAGGTATGAGAACAAAAAAGTTGAGATCTGCCAAGGATGTGGAGGAACTGGTATTTAGTACATTACTGGCGTGGAAATTCAATAAAGTGTGGACAGAAGAACATTGTACATAGGGAAGAAGAACCTTTTTTAAAGCACTAAGGCCATTAAGATTCACTTATTAATAAAATTTAAGTAGATCCATCAAAAGGTCATGGCATCTGGTCCCTTCACTTCATAGCAAATAGATGGGGAAACAATGGACACAGTGACAGACTATTTTCTTGGGCTCCAAAATCACTGTAGATGATGACTGAAGCCACGAAATTAAAACATGCTTGCTCCTTGGAAGAAAAGCTATGACAAACCTAGCAGCATTTTTAAAAAGCAGAGGCATTACTTTGCCGCCAAAGGTCAATATGGTCAAAGCTATACTTTTTCCAGTAGTCATGTATGGATGTGAGAGTTGGAAAATAAAGCAAGCCAAGTGCTGAAGAATTGATGCTTTTGAACTGTGATGTTGAAAACTCTTGAGAGTCCCTTGGACTGCAAGGAGATCTAACCAGTCAATACTAAAGAAAATCAACCCTGAGTATTCATTGGAAGGACTGATACTGAAGCTGAAGCTCCAATACTTTGGACATCTGATGTAAAGAACTGACTCTTTAGAAAAAACCCTGANGAAAACTCTTGAGAGTCCCTTGGACTGCAAGGAGATCTAACCAGTCAATACTAAAGAAAATCAACCCTGAGTATTCATTGGAAGGACTGATACTGAAGCTGAAGCTCCAATACTTTGGACATCTGATGTAAAGAACTGACTCTTTAGAAAAAACCCTGATGCTGGGAAAGATTGAAGGCAGGAGGAGAAGACTGAAGGCAGGACGACAGAGGATGAGATAGTTGGGTGGCATTACCAACAAGATGGACATGAATTTGAACAAATTTGGGGAGTTGATGATAGACAGGGAAGCCTAGCGTGCTGCAGTCCATGGGGTCACAAAGAGTCGGACACGACTGAGTGACTTAACTGACTGAAGTGATCAAACACAGAAAGATTATCTTTGGAAATACTTCCAAAAGACAAAAATAAATATTGTTATTTTTCAGTGTACAGGGTTTGGTGAGGCAACACTGTGAGACGAAAAGAGCACTGAAGTACATGCAAAAATGCACAGAATTTTATGCTAGTTCTTCCGTTGAATAAGTTTAGAAATAGTAGACTCATGATGTCAAGCTATGCTACCTACAAGTTCATTTGAAGAATTAAAACGTATTTTTAAACACTTTGAAAACTGTTAAATACTGTGCAAATATAAAATTAAGTCATTTTGCTTAATCACCATCACTATACACGAGCTCAGGAAATGAAGGTTAGAGGATTTTCACAAGACACTTTACACTGGTTACTGATTCAGGAATAACTCCACAAAAATGCCCATCTAGCCATGCAGGAAATGCTATTGAGCATTCATTTTATACTCTGAGTTAAGCTGCAACAATAGCTACCTGTATAGGTTTGTCAGTTTTTCTGTGTCAATTTTTGGTCAAAATTATAGGGACAGGGAAGCCTGGCATGCTGCAATCCATGAAGTCACAAGGAGTCAGACAGTGCTGAGCAACTGAACTGAACTGATACCACAAATTAGTCCCTTCTTTTAAACCAAACTGAAAGGTCTTATTTAGATCTTACTTAAAAATGGGGCTACAGCACAGCTGAATCATGTCTCCCAGGGAACAAAAACTGAGTGACAGAAATTCCAATTCCTATCAGAGATCTCCAATAGAGACTCTGTTTTCTGAATAAAGCAATGGAGATTCCTGGTTCTGCACAAGCGTTTTCCAGGTATGTTGCTAAACCAGGTGCTATTAGCTCTAGGGCATCAGGCAAAAAGTTGCAATACCAATGATGATTTTTCAGTTGCTGACTTTCTTCCATAGAGCTACTCATTGGTTGGCTTTACATTCAAACGTAAAAAGTAATGTAAACCCCTATCCTTCTCTTGATTAAAAGATGTAATCAAGTAATGTCTCTACATTTCATTGTTTTAGATTATATACTATTTGCCCTAATACTTGCTTTAAGTAGGATAGAAATATCTTTCTTCTGCTGTTGTTCACAGTGGATTAACCATCCTCCTTTATTTCTCTTATAATGCCTCTGGTAGATTATCAACCTAAGATATCAAATTACTATCTACTAATTTTCTGCTTTTAGAATCTATCATTCAAAGATAAGGATTATGCACTCTATCTTTATTTGTAACATTAAAATTTAATTGCATAAAATTAGAACATGATAGAATAGCCCCACAATTTGGGTACAAAAAGATCTTCACAACTCAGATAATCACGATGGTGTGATCACTCATCTAGAGCCAGACATCCTGNAGCTACAATTGGTAGACACATAACAGTATTGATTCAAAAATTATTACCTAAAAATTGAACAGACCATGAGGAGTAATTGTAAAATATATCACTACAGTGGGAATTTTTGACACACTACTCAAAGTAATTAATACATTAAGCAAGATAAAAAAAGACATGAAAATTTCATTAATAAGCTAATTAATCTAGCTGATATCGGTAGAGCATTACATATGACTACTGGCAAATACATATTTTTAAGTGTGAATGGAACATTTATAAAAATAGTAAGTATTCAGCTTTAAATCAAACCTCAAGAGATTTCAAAAATGAGCAACAGATCAAATTTCTAGACTACAAAATTTAAAACTCAATTACCAAAAAACTGTACAAATTTTAAAAAGACTATAAACATTTATAAAATTTAAACAGAATTTTAAAAATCTTATAGGTCTAAGAAGATAGTATAAGGTAAATTAGGATATATTTAAAACTGAATGATACTGAAACGCTATAAGTAAAGAGATGTATCATAATAGCTTAAACTATTGTTTAAGCCACTGAGATTTCAAAATTGTTTACACATAGAGCAATAGCTGATTTATTCAGCTTCCCATACTGTTTTTCTTGAACTCAGAAAGGAGCAAAGTCTGTTAACAAAGACTGATAAGAAAAAGTTCAAGAATATTACCGGGTAAGTGAAGTGAATATCTTTCACTCATGTCCAATCCTTTATGACCCCATGGACTATAGATTTCCAGGCTCTTCTGTCCATGGATATCTCCAGGCAAGAATACTGGAGTGGGTATCCATTCCGCTTCTCCAGGGGATCTTCCCAACCCAGGGATCAAATCTAGATCTCCTCCACTGCAGGAGGATTCTTTATCAGCTGAGCTACTAGGAAAGCCCATTACAAGGTAATCTCATCCATAAATATATGTGCAGCATCCACTTGGAGAAGGCAATGGCACCCCACTCCAGTACCCTTGCCTAGAAAATCCCATGGACAGAGGAGCCTTGTAGGCTGCAGTCCATGGGGTCAGTAAGAGTCGGGTATGATTGAGTGGCTTCCCTTTCACTTTTCACTTCCATGCATTGGAGAAGGAAATGGCAACCCACTCCAGTGTTCTTGCCTGGAGAATCCCAGGGACGGGGGAGCCTGGTGGGCTGCCATCTATGGGGTCACACAGAGTCGAANTGTAGGCTGCAGTCCATGGGGTCAGTAAGAGTCGGGTATGATTGAGTGGCTTCCCTTTCACTTTTCACTTCCATGCATTGGAGAAGGAAATGGCAACCCACTCCAGTGTTCTTGCCTGGAGAATCCCAGGGACGGGGGAGCCTGGTGGGCTGCCATCTATGGGGTCACACAGAGTCGAACACAACGGAAGTGACTTAGCTGCAGTAGCAGCATCCACTTAAATATCATAGATCTAACTGTAAAGAGCAGTGGCAGCACCAAGTCCAGGACACTAGACAGTCAGAGAACTCTTGACCCCAAGGGGTATTAGTGAGAACTCCCATGAATGCTTCCATCCAAATCCAAGATCTGGCACCACCCATCTGCCTGCAGCACCCAGTGCTGGATGCCTCACACAAGCACAAGAAACACAGGGACACAAATGCAATCAGCAGCAGACAGGCTGCACAGACACCACAAAACACACCATCTCACATGACCCTATCCATCAGAGGAAAAGAACTCATCTCCTCCCACCCAGAATGCAGGCAGAAGTCCCTCCCAGCACAAAGCCTATACAAGACACCCAGAGCAGAGACCAAAAGCAAGAAGTACAACCCTATAGACTGGGGAAAGGAGACCTCAAACACGGTGAGTTAGACAAAATGAAAGACAGGGAAATACCATGCAGATGAAGGAACAAGGCAAAAACCAAAAATACAAGTAAACAAAGAGAAAACAGACAAACTATCTGAAAAAGAATTCAGAGCAATGTAGTAAAGATGATGCAAAATCTCAAAAACAGAATGAAGAAAAGAAACATTTAACACATTTTACAAGGACCTAGAAGAAATAAACAAACAATGACAACACAATTACTGAAATTAAAAATACTCTAGAAGGATCAATAGGAGAATAATTGAGGCAGAACAGACAAGTGACCTGGAAGATAGAATGGTGGAAATAACTGCTGAATAGCAATATAAAGGAAAAAGAAAGAGAAGAAATTAAGATATCCCAGAGACTTCTGGAATAATAATTGTAAAGAGCAAAGCAATAAAACTTCTATAAAAATTATTTAAGAACTATGATTATGAATGAATTCTTAAATAGGATGCTAAAAGCAGTAACTGTAGGGAGAAGATGAATAAATTTTATATCAAAATGAAAAAGTTATATCCATCAATAGAAACCAGTAAGAAAATGAAAGTGTAATCATAGAGATTTGTTTACATTATATATAACTATAAAATATATCTAATATACCAAACACTACTAAAAATCTATAATAACATAATTCAAAAGATAAATATGCAAGTGATATTAAAAGGCAGCTAACAACAGATTATCCAAATAGTCAAAAAACTTCACTGGAGTTTTGTTCAGTCACTAAGTCATAGCTGATTCTTTGTGAACACTTGAACTGTAGCCCACCAGGCTCCTCTGTCCACGGGATTTTCCAGGCAAGAATACTGGAGTGGACTGCTGTTTCCTTCTCCAGATTAAGCTTCATTAGCCATCAGGAAAATGCATATTAAAGACTCAATGTAATATTCCTAAAGACTAATGGCTAAAATGAGAAAAAAAAAATGATGCTATGGTTTTTACTGTAGTCATGTATGGGTGTGAGAGCTGGACCTTAAAGAAGGCTGAGCACCAAACAATTGATGCTTTTGAACTGTGATATTGGAGAAGACTTTTGAGAGTCCCTTGGACTGCAAGGAAATCCAACCCATCCATCCTAAAGGAAATCAGTCCTGAATATTCATTGGAAGGACTGATGCTGAAGCTGAAGTTCCAGTACTTTGACCACCTGATGCAAAGAGATAACTCACTGAAAAAGACCCTGATTCTGGGAAAGACTGATGCAGGAAGAGGAAGGGACAACAGAAGATGAAATGGTTGGAAGGCATCACCAACTCAATGGACATGAGATTGAGCAAGCTCTGGGAGATGACGAAGGACAGAGAAGCTTAGAGTGCTCCAGTCCATGGGTCACAAAGAGTTGGACATGGCTAAGTGACTGAACAACAACAATTTTAACAGTATTCATAAAAGCACTAAACTAGAAACAACCTAAATTCCCATCAGTAGTAAAATGGATAAAGTGTGATATATTATATTGAGAATGAACTAATTATTAATACTTGCAGCAACATAGACTGCAGCCTAAAAATTAAAAGGTTGAGAGAAAGAAGCCAAACAAAACAGAACTCACCATATTCAATTTTTATATAAGTTGAAACACAGTGAAAATAAACCAATGATGTCAAAAACCAGAACAGTGGTTACTTTGGGGCAAAAGAAGTGGAGGGTTAAGGATGCTTGTAATGTTCTAATTCTTCATTTGATAATGGTTATATGGGTGTTTAAAAAAAACCATTGAGATATAAAGTAATGACTTTGTACTTTCTATAATTTTTAATATAATAAATGTTTTTATTATAAAAAGTACATGGTGTGGAAGTTACTGATCATAATTAGATAAAGGTTTGTCCTCCGAAATTATAAATTTAATATTTCTATTATTGCTTTGTAATATACTTATAACAAAAATTACATTATGATCCCTAAAATGCTAACAGATACATTGAACCTATGGTGGCAAAATTTAGCTTTATATGTAAAGGGGCTTTTAAAATATGTTTTTAATATCCTAATATTTCCTAGGATTTCACATTTCGTTACATTTCCTCAAAATACAAATCACTCTGCAGTGAAGAATAATCTGCATATATAATCTTGAATTCAGACAATGAAACCTTCTAACAACATCAAATAATGTTTTAAGAGAACTGTAATGTATTCAGGTAACCAATGCTGAGTCTACAAAGTACGCTACAAAAAAATCAATTTTTATCACTTGAAATCTATTGCAATTAGAGAGCAATGCCAAGTCACTGACACACTAATGGGTTTCAAAATATTTCAAAAAGAACAAGGAAATTGCTAAGTGTTTAATTGAAATGTAGTTCCAATAATTATAGCAAATTGGATAATATGAGCTTTCTGGAAAGCTACCATATAAAACTATCATATCATACAGTATTGAGTTTTAATAAATTTGTAGAATCATCTAGATACACTTTATATAACAATTATCCTACATTGAACTATGTAAAATCTTTTATTACATCTTCTAATATAAATTGAGTTAATTTCTATGTCCCAAGTGTTTGAATTTTAATTTAATTTTAGGACAGTGTAGCATTTCTGAAAAGGACCTGCTCCACAAATTCAACACGGCTTGCATGAAAAGAATATTATATCTGACTAAAACTTATTTTTCATGTATTCAACTGTAGTAATCTACTGCATGGAAATGATTAAGCTTTAGGAACAGGATTATCTGATCCTAATGTGTTAAATTGGGCTTCCCTGGTTGCTCAGCTCCATTTCCCGGCATGCTGTGAGGGGTAGAGTTGGGGAAGACTCCCACGGCCCAGACTACCTGACTTCTCTGTTGTCAGTCTGGCCCCACCCTGAAGAGAATGGAGGTGGCCAGCGGACCTGCAGATCCAGAACCCAGCAAGATCTGGGCTCTAAAGCAGTGTCTGCAGCGCCGCAACGACAGCCAGGATCAGCACGTCATGGAGGCCTCACACCTCGAGGAGCTGAGGAACA
>SJYA01001316.1:393486-415423 GCA_006410615.1 Neotragus moschatus | reverse complement strand
AAAGTGTGATATATTATATTGAGAATGAACTAATTATTAATACTTGCAGCAACATAGACTGCAGCCTAAAAATTAAAAGGTTGAGAGAAAGAAGCCAAACAAAACAGAACTCACCATATTCAATTTTTATATAAGTTGAAACACAGTGAAAATAAACCAATGATGTCAAAAACCAGAACAGTGGTTACTTTGGGGCAAAAGAAGTGGAGGGTTAAGGATGCTTGTAATGTTCTAATTCTTCATTTGATAATGGTTATATGGGTGTTTAAAAAAAACCATTGAGATATAAAGTAATGACTTTGTACTTTCTATAATTTTTAATATAATAAATGTTTTTATTATAAAAAGTACATGGTGTGGAAGTTACTGATCATAATTAGATAAAGGTTTGTCCTCCGAAATTATAAATTTAATATTTCTATTATTGCTTTGTAATATACTTATAACAAAAATTACATTATGATCCCTAAAATGCTAACAGATACATTGAACCTATGGTGGCAAAATTTAGCTTTATATGTAAAGGGGCTTTTAAAATATGTTTTTAATATCCTAATATTTCCTAGGATTTCACATTTCGTTACATTTCCTCAAAATACAAATCACTCTGCAGTGAAGAATAATCTGCATATATAATCTTGAATTCAGACAATGAAACCTTCTAACAACATCAAATAATGTTTTAAGAGAACTGTAATGTATTCAGGTAACCAATGCTGAGTCTACAAAGTACGCTACAAAAAAATCAATTTTTATCACTTGAAATCTATTGCAATTAGAGAGCAATGCCAAGTCACTGACACACTAATGGGTTTCAAAATATTTCAAAAAGAACAAGGAAATTGCTAAGTGTTTAATTGAAATGTAGTTCCAATAATTATAGCAAATTGGATAATATGAGCTTTCTGGAAAGCTACCATATAAAACTATCATATCATACAGTACTGAGTTTTAATAAATTTGTAGAATCATCTAGATACACTTTATATAACAATTATCCTACATTGAACTATGTAAAATCTTTTATTACATCTTCTAATATAAATTGAGTTAATTTCTATGTCCCAAGTGTTTGAATTTTAATTTAATTTTAGGACAGTGTAGCATTTCTGAAAAGGACCTGCTCCACAAATTCAACACGGCTTGCATGAAAAGAATATTATATCTGACTAAAACTTATTTTTCATGTATTCAACTGTAGTAATCTACTGCATGGAAATGATTAAGCTTTAGGAACAGGATTATCTGATCCTAATGTGTTAAATTGGGCTTCCCTGGTTGCTCAGCTCCATTTCCCGGCATGCTGTGAGGGGTAGAGTTGGGGAAGACTCCCACGGCCCAGACTACCTGACTTCTCTGTTGTCAGTCTGGCCCCACCCTGAAGAGAATGGACGTGGCCAGCGGACCTGCAGATCCAGAACCCAGCAAGATCTGGGCTCTAAAGCAATGTCTGCAGTGCCGCAACAACAGCCAGGATCAGCACGTCATGGAGGCCTCACACCTCGAGGAGCTGAGGAACAAGGCTTGTGACGTTCTGGCCATTGGTAAGTCCCAGGCGCCAGTCACCCTGGTCCTGGCAGAGGATGGCACCATAGTGGATGACGATAATTACTTCCTGTGTCTTCCTGCCAATACTAAGTTTGTGGCACTGGCTAGGAAGGAGAAGTGGACACACGATTCAGATGGAGGTACAGCTTGGATAACCCAAGAATCCTTCGACAGAGATGAAACAGACAGCGGGGCAGCGCTGAAGTGGAAGAACGTGGCCAGGCAGCTGAAGGAAGACCTACCCAGCATCATCCTGATGTCCAAGGAGGAGCTCCAGGTGCTCACTGATGTCCCATGTTCGGAGCTGCCTCAGAAACTAGGCCAAAATCATGTGGTAGTCCAGGGGCTCCGGAACACCCTCCAGCAGGTGCTTGACCAGAGAGAGGAAGCCCGTCAGCCCAGACAGCTCGTGGAACTTGACCTCCAGGCTTTGGAGAAGGAAGGCAGCATCTTGTTGAAGCAGCGGGAGTCCAGAGCTGACCTCAGGGATGAAAGGGACGCTGCTGACACAGGCGTTAGAGAGAGCTCCTCCAACATTATGCCTGCAAGCCAGATCCTCTTAGCGCTGAAGGAGAAATCTGCCCCAGAGCTGAGTTTGTCTGGTCTGGATCTGGAAGTGGGCAAGCACCAGGGACCCTGACCTTCGTAGGGAGACACTTGTATAGGGACTTTTTCACCTCTGCAGACCCTGAATCATAGCTGTCAATTTGCCTATTATTACACGCAAAACTTCTCTTATAGCTCAGTTGGTAAAGAATCTGCCTACAATTCAGGAGACCCGGGTTTGATTCCTGGGTTGGGAAGATCCCTTGGAGAAAGAAATGGCAACCCACTCCAGTATTCTTGCCTGGAGAATCCCATGGACTGTAACCTGTCAGGCTCCTCTGTCCATGGGGTCACAAGAGTTGGACCCGACTTTACAACTAAACTACCATCACTAATGTGTTAAATTGAGCTTCCTTGGTTGCTCAGCTGGTAAAGAATCCACCTGCAATGTCAGAGACCTGGGTTCGATTCCTGTTTCGGGAAGATCCCCTGGAGAAGGGAAAGGCTACCCACTCCAGTATTCTGGCCTGGAAAATTCCATGAACTGTATAGTCCATGAAGTTTCAAACAGTCGGACACGACTGACCAACTTTCACTTTCACTTTTCAATGTGTTAAATTAAAACTTGAAAATCATAATTTCTGACCAAAAAGTTGTAATAATTAGACATAATCAGTGGAACCACTTAAAACTGATATTTAGTGTTTAATTATGAATACACAAATATTGTTCATAGCTGTGCCACTCATTTCACTGTCTTTCCTGCTCCATTTTAAGTTCTTCGAGAACTTTTCTTTCTTCTTTGCTTTTCCACGTATTTAGTATCCCTATGCTGTGCAGTGCTTAGTCACTGAGTCGTGTCTGACTCTTTGCAACTCCATGGAACACAGCCCACCAGGCTCCTCTGTTTGTGGGGATTCTCCAGGCAAGAATACTGGAGTGGGTTGCCATACCCTCCCCTCCAGGGGATCTTCCCAACCCAGGGATCGAACCCAGGCCTCCCACATTGCAAGATTCGTTACCATCTGAGCCACCAGGGAAGCTCTTAGCATGCCTATAGACCCTATCAATAATATCAAATATCATCTATAACTCTTCTATAATCAAGCATAACAGGTAACTTATTCATTTTGTTCCTAGAGACACAACTCGTATTTTGCCCTTCTGCTAAGGTCTGATGCTTGGCTGCCTTCTAGGATTTATCTGTAGCAATATCCTGGGAATGCCTTCATTCTTTTTCTGTATTGAATCCTGGATCTTATGTCTTCTGCATTCATGGCCCCCTTGCCTAGGGATACTTATCCTCTGGTAATTTGTTGAAAAAGTGTTTAGGGAAGATAAATTTTGTGAGAACTTGTGTATCTGAAAACCTCTTCTTTTTTAACCTTCATGCTAGATTGATCCTGTGGGTGAGAAGAGAATTCTGGATTGGAAATTATTTTCTCTGGGCATTTGAAAGTCATTGTGCACAGTCTCATAGTTTCTAATGTTGCTGTTGAGAACTAGAAAGTATTCTAATGTTTAGAGGTTGCGTATACATTTTATTTTTCTCTTTTCCAAAACACTGTAGGAAACTCTATTCACACTCATTTCCACAAAATTTCATGATGTGAGTTTGCTTATTGATTGTGCTGGGCACTCTACGGCATCTTCAAATCAAGAAAATGCACTTTATTCAATATCCTGTACTCTTACACTTCTCCCCAACCCTAATGCTAATATCACATTATTCTCAGAACACTCTTTTCACTTCGAAATGGTCTTTCAAGGACTAGTATAACTTGTGTCTGGTGCANCAGAGCTGAGTTTGTCTGGTCTGGATCTAGAAGTAGGCAAGCACCAGGGACCCTGACCTTCGTAGGGAGACACTTGTATAGGGACTTTTTCACCTCTGCAGACCCTGAATCATAGCTGCCAATTTGCCTATTATTACACGCAAAACTTCTCTTGTAGCTCAGTTGGTAAAGAATCTGCCTACAATTCAGGAGACCCGGGTTTGATTCCTGGGTTGGGAAGATCCCTTGGAGAAAGAAATGGCAACCCACTCCAGTATTCTTGCCTGGAGAATCCCATGGACTGTAACCTGTCAGGCTCCTCTGTCCATGGGGTCACAAGAGTTGGACCCGACTTTACAACTAAACTACCATCACTAATGTGTTAAATTGAGCTTCCTTGGTTGCTCAGCTGGTAAAGAATCCACCTGCAATGTCAGAGACCTGGGTTCAATTCCTGTTTCAGGAAGATCCCCTGGAGAAGGGAAAGGCTACCCACTCCAGTATTCTGGCCTGGAAAATTCCATGAACTGTATAGTCCATGAAGTTTCAAACAGTCGGACACGACTGACCAACTTTCACTTTCACTTTTCAATGTGTTAAATTAAAACTTGAAAATCATAATTTCTGACCAAAAAGTTGTAATAATTAGACATAATCAGTGGAACCACTTAAAACTGATATTTAGTGTTTAATTATGAACACACAAATATTGTTCATAGCTGTGCCACTCATTTCACTGTCTTTCCTGCTCCATTTTAAGTTCTTTGAGAACTTTTCTTTCTTCTTTGCTTTTCCATGTATTTAGCATGCCTATGCTGTGCAGTGCTTAGTCACTGAGTTGTGTCTGACTCTTTGCAACTCCATGGAACACAGCCCACCAGGCTCCTCTGTCTGTGGGGATTCTCCAGGCAAGAATACTGGAGTGGGTTGCCATACCCTCCTCCAGGGGATCTTCCCAACCCAGGGATCGAACCCAGGCCTCCCACAGTGCTAGATTCGTTACCATCTGAGCCACCAGGGAAGCTCTTAGCATGCCTATAGACACTATCAATAATATCAAATATCATCTATAACTCTTCTATAATCAAGCATAACAGGTAACTTATTCATTTTGTTCCTAGAGACACAACTCGTATTNATCTTCCCAACCCAGGGATCGAACCCAGGCCTCCCACAGTGCTAGATTCGTTACCATCTGAGCCACCAGGGAAGCTCTTAGCATGCCTATAGACACTATCAATAATATCAAATATCATCTATAACTCTTCTATAATCAAGCATAACAGGTAACTTATTCATTTTGTTCCTAGAGACACAACTCGTATTTTGCCCTTCTGCTAAGGTCTGATGCTTGGCTGCCTTCTAGGATTTATCTGTAGCAATATCCTGGGAATGCCTTCATTCTTTTTCTGTATTGAATCCTGGATCTTATGTCTTCTGCATTCATGGCCCCCTTGCCTAGGGATACTTATCCTCTGGTAATTTGTTGAAAAAGTGTTTNTTCTCCAGGCAAGAATACTGGAGTGGGTTGCCATACCCTCCCCTCCAGGGGATCTTCCCAACCCAGGGATCGAACCCAGGCCTCCCACATTGCAAGATTCGTTACCATCTGAGCCACCAGGGAAGCTCTTAGCATGCCTATAGACCCTATCAATAATATCAAATATCATCTATAACTCTTCTATAATCAAGCGTAAGAGGGAACTTATTCATTTTGTTCCTAGAGACACAACTCGTATTTTGCTCTTCTGCTAAGGTCTGATGCTTGGCTGCCTTCTAGGATTTATCTGTAGCAATATCCTGGGAATTCCTTCATTATTTTTCTGTATTGAATCCTGGATCTTGTGTCTTCTGCATTCATGGCCCCCTTGCCTAGGGATACTTATCCTCTGGTAATTTGTTGAAAAAGTGTTTAGGGAAGATAAATTTTGTGAGAACTTGTGTATCTGAAAACCTCTTCTTTTTTAACCTTCATGCTAGATTGATCCTGTGGGTGAGAAGAGAATTCTGGATTGGAAATTATTTTCTCTGGGCATTTGAAAGTCATTGTGCACAGTCTCATAGTTTCTAATGTTGCTGTTGAGAACTAGAAAGTATTCTAATGTTTAGAGGTTGCGTATACATTTTATTTTTCTCTTTTCCAAAACACTGTAGGAAACTCTATTCACACTCATTTCCACAAAATTTCATGATGTGAGTTTGCTTATTGATTGTGCTGGGCACTCTACGGCATCTTCAAATCAAGAAAATGCACTTTATTCAATATCCTGTACTCTTACACTTCTCCCCAACCCTAATGCTAATATCACATTATTCTCAGAACACTCTTTTCACTTCGAAATGGTCTTTCAAGGACTAGTATAACTTGTGTCTGGTGCATTCTGGTTTATTTCAACCAACAAGACAACACAAGCTATGATGAACATGTAAGCCAGACAGGAACTTAGAGTTAGTAATCTGGCCAGTGATATAGCTGGTACTGAAGTGAAGTGAAATCGCTCAGTCGTGTCTGACTCTTTGCAACCCCATGGACTGTAGCCTACCACCCTTCTCCATCCATAGGATTTTCCAGCCAAGAGTACTAGAGTGGGTTGCCATTTCCTTCTCCAGAGGATCTTCCCAAGCCAGGGATCGAACTCGGGTCTCCCGCATTGTAGGCAGACGCTTTACCGTCTGAGACACCAGAGAAGTCCTACTCAGAACTAAAATTACAACAGATGGAGCTCATATTCAAACCCCCAGATTTATTTCTTTTTTCTTTCTTCAAGATTCACATGCCTATAGTATATACTGGGGAAGACATCCATTTCCCCTCAACTCTCAGATTTGTAGATGCTGGGGGAGAGACAATGGTAGTAACTGTTTAATGAGTACAGAGTTTCAGTTTTAAAAGATGGAAAGAGTTCTGAAGATAGATGGCAATGATGGTTGAAGAAATGGATGTATTTAATACCACTGAACTATACACTTAAAATGCTTAAGATGATCAGTTCAGTTCAGTTGCTCAGTCGTGACTGACTCTTTGCAACCCCATGAATTGCAGCACACCAGGCCTCCCTGTCCATCACCAACTCCCAGAGTTCACTCAGACTCACATCCATCAAGTCGATGATGCCATCCAGTCACCTCATCCTCTGTCGTCCCCTTTTCATCCTGCCCCCAATCCCTCCCAGCATGAGATAACATTAATTTGTTCAACATATTTACAGCTCACTTAAAAATAATCTATAAATTTGTTTACACATTTTTAATATTTTTTTCTACCTATTTTCCATTTCTGCTTTTAAACTCCTGGAAGTAAAAAATATATTTGTTTGTTTGACAAAACTTTCCAAATTTGGGGCGGGGGAGGAGACATCAAGGCATAAACTCAAAAAACAATGTATACATGTATCAGGATAAATATATAGAAAATCATACCTAGGTTCATCATAGTAAAACTTCTGAAAACCGAAGAAAAAGAAACACATTTAGACGATCTTGAGAACAAATATACATTATCTTCAAGGAAGATAGATGGACAATACTTAGGTGATTCTAAATTCTATACAGAAACAATGGAAGCTAAAATACAATTGAAAGAAAATTTTCAAATGCTGAACAATCACTGTCAATATTTAAAATGTAAAACCCAAGTGAAATATGGAAGGGGAAAAAACACAAAAATCAAATAACTAATGTCTTATAATCTCAGATATGCAGATGACACCACCCTTATGGCAGAAAGTGAAGAGGAAAGAGCCTCCTGATGAAATTGAAAGTGGACAGTGAAAAAGTTGGCTTAAAGATCAACATTTAGAAAATGAAGATCATGGCATCCAGTCCCATCACTTCATGGCAGATAAATGGGGAAACAGTGTCAGACTTTATTTTGGGGGGCTCCAAAAATCATTGCAGATGGTGACTGCAGCCATGAAAGTAAAAGACGCTTACTCCTTGGAAGAAAAGTTATGACCAATCCAGATAGCATATTCAAAAGCAGAGACATTACTTTCCTGACTAAGGTCCGTCTAGTCAAGGCTATGATTTTTCCAGTGGTCATGTATAGATGCAAGAGTTGGAATATGAAGAAGGCTGAGCTCTGAAGAATTGATGCTTTTGAACCGTGGTGTTGGAGAAGACTCTTGAGAGTCCCTTGGACTGCAAGGAGATTCAACCAATTCATTCTAAAGGAGATATGCCCTGGGATTTCTTTGGAAGGAATGATGCTGAAGGTGAAACTCCAGTACTTTGGCCACCTCATGCAAAGAGTTGACTCATTGGAAAGAACTCTGGTGCTGGGAGGGATCGGGGGCAGGAGGAGAAGGGGATGACAGAGGATGAGATGGCTAGACGGCATCACTGACTCTATGGATGTGAGTGTGGGTCAACTCCGGGAGTTGGTGATGGACAGGGAGTCCTGGCATGCTGTGATTCATAGGGTTGCAAAGAGTCGGACACAACTGAGCGACTGAACTGAACTGAACATGTCTTAACCAGCACTAATGGAGAAATCTCAAGTCCTATATACAAATAAAGTAGAGATATAATGACATCAAAAGAAGGGAAAATTGAGGAATGTGTTTATTATAATTGAGTAAACTAATTCTGATAAGCAGAATTTTAAATATATCATTCCAAGATTCCTATCTCTTGATTAACCAAACAAGCACTAATCTATCAACTACTATGAAGGAATTTTTGTTGATGTAACTGAAGTGCCACTCAATGGATCTTCCCTGGTGGATCAGTGGTCAAGAATCTGCTTGCCAATGCAGGCAATGTGGGTTCAATCCATGGGTCGGGAAGATCCCCTGGAGAAGGAAACGGCAACCTACTCTAGTGTTCTTGCCTGGAGAATCACATGGACCAAGGTGCCTGGAGAGCTACAGTCCACGGGGTCACAAAGACTTGGACACAACTTAGAAACTAAACAACAATTGAATTTAAAATATGGAGATTATTGGATGAACCTGACTCAATTATGTGAATCCTTTAAAAGTAGTGTTTTCTCTACCAAGTGGCAGATGAAGCAGTCAAATATCTGAAGCATAATAAGATTTTGATATGCCTCTTATAGCTTAAGGATAGAGGAAGCCATGTGCCAAGGAATGCAGGCAGGTTGCATTCAACCAGAGCTCAGAGTAGCATACTGGTTGACTGTAGCAAAGAAACAGAAGACCTTAATTCAGTCAACAGTTTGAATGAATGTGGGGACAGTTATATCCCTGGAACCTTCAAATAANCCTCTTATAGCTTAAGGATAGAGGAAGCCATGTGCCAAGGAATGCAGGCAGGTTGCATTCAACCAGAGCTCAGAGTAGCATACTGGTTGACTGTAGCAAAGAAACAGAAGACCTTAATTCAGTCAACAGTTTGAATGAATGTGGGGACAGTTATATCCCTGGAACCTTCAAATAATAGTCTAGTTTCACCAACATTGATTTTTTAACCTTTTTGAGAGGTTAAGCATATAACCTCATATGAGATGTCCAGACTTCTGACCAACAGAACTGTGGGCTAAAGAGGGGTTTTGTTTTAAGCCATTGAGTTTGTGGTTATTTGTTATATACAGCAATCAAAAATAAATACACCAGTAATGTATAATGTTTAGACCCGCAAGATATCATAAACAATAATATACCTTAAGAAGACCATTTGGGAGGTGGTCCTAACATGGTGGAGGAATAGAATGAGCAGACCACTTTCTCCCCCACAAATTCATCGAAAGAACATTTAAATGCNGGTTATTTGTTATATACAGCAATCAAAAACAAATACACCAGTAATGTATAATGTTTAGACCCGCAAGATATCATAAACAATAATATACCTTAAGAAGACCATTTGGGAGGTGGTCCTAACATGGTGGAGGAATAGAATGAGCAGACCACTTTCTCCCCCACAAATTCATCGAAAGAACATTTAAATGCTTAGCAAATTCCACAAAACAACTTCTGAATGCTGGCAGAGGACATCAGGCACCCAGAAAGGCAGCCCATTGTCTTCAAAAGGAGGTAGGATAAAAGATAAAAAGAGAGAAAAAAGAGGTAGGAACAGAGATCCATCCAGGGAAGGGAGTCTTAAAAAAGAGAGAAGTTTCCAAATACTATGCAACACTCTCTGGCAGGTCTATGGCAAGCCTTGGAATCTGAGAAGGCAAAACAACTGGGAGGAAAAATAGATAAATAATTAAAACCCACAGATTACGTGCCTAACAGCAACTCCCAGTGGAGCAGCAGCCCACCCCTACTAGCAACAGGGGGCTGGACAGGGAGGCGCAGGCTGCATTGCTTAGGGTAAGGATGAAGCATGAATGACCCGAGGGAAATCTGAGGGATTTAGCTTGAGATAGCAACCCAGACGGTGGGATAGCTATCCCACAAAAAGCCCTAACAAGTGGAAGTGGGAAATAGATTTAAGGGACTAGGTCTGATAGACAGTGTGCCTGATGAACTATGGACACAGGTTCATGACCTTGTACAGGAGACAGAGATCAAGACCATCCCCATGGAAAAGAAATGCAAAAAAGCAAAATGGCTGCCTGAGGAGGCCTTACAAATAGCTGTGAAAAGAAGATAAGCCAAAAGCAAAGGAGAAAAGGAAAGATATTACCATGTGAATTCAGAGTTCCAAAGGATAGCAAGGAGATACAAAAAAGCCTTCCTCAGTGATCAATGGAAAGAAATAGAGGAAAAAAACAGAATAGGAAAGACGAGAGATCTCTTCAAGAAAATTAGACATACCAAGGGAACATTTCATGAAAAGATGGGCATGATAAAGGACAGAAAGTGTATGGACCTAATAAAAGCAGAAGACATTAAGAGGTGGCAAGAATACACAGAAGAACTGTACAAAAAAGATCTTCANTAGGCTCAAGAGGGAGGAGATCTATGTATGCCCACGTTGTTGTATGTAAGAAACCAATACAACATTGTAAAGCAACTATCCTCCAATTAAAAATAAGTTAAAAAAAAAAACCTGATGATAAAAAGGACAGTTAAGTCAATGAAATAAAAATAAAAAATAAACTTCAGGTAAGCTGATAATGTCAGTGCTCCGTCCAGATTTCTCAGATTGTTGTTAGTACATTTTACACATTTCTAACTAGTGTGTACTTTTTCTTACAGCAGCTACCATCTATGGCTCTTTTTCAGAAGAATGCTGTCAGGAGCCCAGTTTGCCTATAAGCTCAGAGATCCAGATGTACAGGGGATTTTATGTGCCGCCAAGGCAGCCCTTAATCAATGGCTGATAGATATACAAGTATGAAAGCGTCAGTACTTTTGCTTCTGAACAGGACAGCTTTTAGGTACAGCTTGTGTTGCAAGTATCCCCTTGGAGTCTCAAATTAGGCATTGCTTTGAAAGGGACTATCATGATGTCTATCATAACGTAAGAACTTACTGAAGTGAAGTGAAAGTTGCTCAGTCATGTCCGACTCTTTGCGACCCAGTGGGCTGTAGCCCATCAGGCTCTTCTGTCCATGGAATCTTTCAGGCCAGAATACTGGAGTGGGTTGTCATTTCCTTCTCCAGGGGCTCTTCCTAACTCAGGGATTAAACCTAGGTCTCCCGCATTGCAGGCAGATGCTTTACTGTCTGAGCCACCAGGGAAGACCCCTATTCCCTTGGAGATCAGGCTAAACCAAGTCTTTCCTCTGTAGGACTTTGCCACAGACTACATCTCTGCTGGGCTTCCACCCCTTCCAATTCCTGTTTTTCCCAATCTTTTACCAATTTCTCATAGGTATCTCCTTAATAAATAATTTTAATTCTTATCTCTTGGTCTGTTTCTGGAGAACCTGATTTAATATCGACATATTAAGTTTTTTGGTATTGCTTCAGTTTGTCTTAAGGCCCAAGGTGGAAGTACATAGGAAAACAAATAGAATGAATGGGAACACTCTCATTTTGTTAGCTTGAGCTGGGACCTACAGATATGGGTAGGAATTCCCCACTCAATAATTAGAAAATAACCCAAAATCATGGATGACTTAAAATAACATATGACGAATCCTAAATGAGATAACTGTGACACATTGTGAAATGATAAATCCTAATTCACTTGCATTAGACTTAATCTGGGTGCTTGTTAACAATGTAGATCCTGCTCGACTTTCCCATCCTAATGAAATACTCCCTGAAGGAGAAGGGTGTCTTCAACAACACATAGACATTTTATCACATTTTGGTCCTGTACTGCTTGGACCTACAGTCTCAAGCTGCTTTTTAAATATTTCTAGAAATGCCTTTATTCCAGATCTTACCTATCTTTCATGAAAATCTCATTTCTAGTTCTTACTCCTCTTGCCATAGGAACTAAAACCTGGTCCAAGAAGCATATTGAGAACAGAGGCATTATCATACATTTCATTTTCTTCTGCTTTTCTTCTAATCCTCTTCTCCCCTGAGATCTTCCTTCATCCTTCAGTTATAAATACATTTCCTTCCCTTATATACAGAGGAGTGCAAAAGGTACCAGGAAATGAAGATGATGTCTACACTTAAAACTGTATCAGAGGGCTGCTTGTCATCCTCAAAACCTGTGTTTATAAAGTCAAGTTGAACTATTCTCTAGGGACTGACCTACCTCATACTAGTGAGAGTCTCTATCTTATAGCTGACTCACCTTTATATGTTCTATTTGATCACTTATATATTTATATATACAGGTATATAAAAACCCTGAGGAATGAGAAAGAATTCATTCTAATCAGGCTCATAATCAAAGGATTTATAAATTTAGTGTCAATTAATTAATTAAAACTATACTTAGAAAACAGCAGTTAAAAGCACAGGTCCATGTGCCAACATTTTATATTTGAATGCCTGCTATCTTTGAAATGTGAAAGCTTAGACAAGTAACATAAACTAAGATTTGGTTACTTTTCCTGTAGAGTGTGGTAACTATAGGATTGTTGTGAAAATTAAACTAGTTAATATACACAAAGTATTTTGAAAAGTGTCTGTTGACACACTATGAAGTGTTGATAAATTACTGTTCTTACTAAAAGTGATTCCTATTCAAGACCCATTATTATCAATGACATTAGTGATAAAAATGGAATTAGACTTATGTTATATAGGTGAAAATGAAATATTTAATATGATGTCTTTAGGAAAAAAATTCCTAAAATTTTGAATACAGATTAGAGATGGTATTATTTACCCTTATTCTCCACAAATTGAAATTTCCTTCATAAATAATCTCATTATAATCACATTATAATTCACAATTTTGTATAATTTACATTACATTTACATTCTTGTGTTATAATCACATTATAATTTACATTCTTGTATAATTTACATTCTTGTATACTAGCCACATGCATGCGCATGCTCAGCCGTGTCTGAATCTGAATTATTGTGACCCCATGGACTGTAGCCCACTGGACTCCTCTTCCATGGGATTTTCTAGCCAAGAATACTAGAGTGGGTTGCCATTTCCTATTCCAGGGGATCTTCTCAACCCAAGGGTTGAACCTGCATCTCCTGCGTCTCTTGCATTGATTGGCAGGTGGATTGTTTTCCACTGCACCACCTGGGAAGCCCTTATACTAGCTGCTTCCTCATAATCTAGAGAATTATTAGACTTGGACATAGTGCGAAGGGGTGAAGGGCTTAAAGTTTCTCAAATCCAACTTCCCACTCTCTGCAGAAATCCATCCCAAAGCATTCCCAGAAGTTAAGTCATTCAGCTCATGGATAGATACCTCCAGTAAAAGGAGCCTCCTAACTGTTGAGACAACTTCTTCCATTAGAAGGCAAGCCTGACCACTTAAAGTTGTATTATATTTGCCTAAAATTTTCACACATTTTTGTTAAGATTTAATTTGATTAGCTTCATTCATATTTGAAGGTCCAAGGGCTTCCCTGAGAGCTCAGTTGGTAAAGAATCCGCCTGCGATTCAGGAGACCCCAATTCGATCCCTATGTTGGCAAGATCCTCTAGAGAAAGGAGAGGCTACCCACTCCAGTATCCTGGCCTAGAGAATTTCATGGACAGAAGAGCCTGGTGGGCTACTGTCCATGGGGTTGCAAAGAGTTGGATATGACTGAGTGACTTTCAGTTCACTCACTGAAGCTAAACATCTTCATGTATTAAAACTAGAGGATTATATAAACTTATAAAACAGCTGTTTTTTCCTTAAAGTCACCATATCATTTAATAAGCAAAACATTTTGTTATTATAGATGAAATGCGAAAAACTTTTTAACACATAGTGCTTTGATCTACTACAAATACATATATACAATTATAAATTCATATGATTTATTATATTTATTTTAGATTCCATGAGGATTTGCCACTATGTACTTTCCAAGCTTGCTATTATGTATTGTACATGTTGAATGCTTTGTAATGTCACTTTCTGTGTTTAAGAAATCTGTATAAAGAGCTGCTCCACTATTGAAGAGATAGAGCACTCCCATATTTATTGCAGTACTATTCACATTAGCCAAGATGGGGATACAACCTTAAGTGCTCATGAGAAGGTAAACGGATATAGATGATGTGGCCCATGCCATACCACACACACACAATCGAATATTGTTCAACTACAAGAAAGAAGGAAATCCGGCCACTTGTAATAATAACATAGATGGACTTCAATGACATTATACT
Source organism: Neotragus moschatus (assembly GCA_006410615.1). NCBI lineage: Eukaryota > Metazoa > Chordata > Mammalia > Artiodactyla > Bovidae > Neotragus > Neotragus moschatus. The sequence continues at coordinate 400,943 of SJYA01001316.1, read as the reverse complement.
AAGATAAGTCAGAGAAAGAAAAATACTGTATGATATCACTTATATGTGTAATCTAAAGGCAAACTCCAAAAAAAAGAGTAAAATGGTGGTGACTAGGAACTGGGAATAGGATAAGAGGAGAGACGTTATTTAAGGGTATACAGTGTAAAACTAATAAATAAGTAAGTCATAGAGATTTAATGCATAGCATAGTGATTACAGGCAATAATATTATATCATATCAGCCTGTCTCAGCTTTCAAACATGCCTTTCTCACTAAACCTGATCATTTCTAGCTTTTGATTTAAAGTGAGGCATGTAACATTTCCTTTCACTTGAACACTTATAGGCTATTTTAGGGTTATTAATTGGCCTGATTTCCATATCATTACATATCAAAGAATAGGGAGGCCTGAAAGAGCGAGAGAGGGAATTGCAAGTTGATGGAGCAGTCACAACACACATGACATTATGACATTTACCAGCTAAGTTTGCCATGTTAGATGGGTGTAGTCCATGATGTCCCCAAGCAATTAAATCAGTAACATCAAAGATCACAGACTACAAGTCACCATAACAAATATAATAATAATTAAAATCTTGAAATATTGTGAGAATTACCAAAATGTCACACAGAGACAGGAAGTGATAAATGCTGTTGGAAAAAATGGCGTGGATAGACTTTCTCAACAGGGGAGCCACAGAGCATCAGTTTATTCTTTTTAAAAAGCTGTATCAGTAAAATGCAATAATGCAAAGTACAAAAAAGAGTTATACTTGTATTATCTCTATATATAAAATCTATACATTTTCAATTATTCTTTACAACTTCAGTTCAGTTGCTCAGTCATGTCCAACCCTTTGTGATCCCATGAATTGCAGCACACCAGGCCTCCCTGTCCATCAACAATCCCTGGAGTTCACTCAAACTCAGGTCCATCGAGTCGGTGATGCCATCCAGCCATCTCATCCTCTGTCGTCCCCTTCTCCTCCTGCCCCCAATCCCTCCCAGCATCAGAGTCTTTTCCAATGAGTCAACTCCTCGCATGAGGTGGCCAAAGTAGTGGAGTTTCAGCTTCAGCATCATTCCTTTCAAAGAAATCCCAGGGCTGATCTCCTTCAGAATGGACTGGTTCGATCTCCTTGCAGTCCAAGGGACTCTCAGGAGTCTTCTCCAACACCACAGTTCAAAAGCATCAGTTCTTCGGCACTCAGCTTTCTTCACAGTCCAACTCTCACATCCATACATGACCATAGGAAAAACCATAGCCTTGACTAGATGGACCTTCGTTGGCAAAGTAATGTCTGCTTTTGAGTATGCTATCTAGGTTGGTCATAACTTTTCTTCCAAGGAGTAAGCGTCTTTTAATTTCATGGCTGCAATTACCATCTACAGTGATTTTGGAGCCCCCAAAAACAAAGTCTGACACTGTTTCTCCATCTATTTGCCATGAAGTGATGGGACCGGATGTCATGATTTTAGTTTTCTGAATGTTGAGCTTTGAGCCAAATTTTTCACTCTCCTCTTTCACGTTCATGAAGAGACTATTTAATTCCTCTTCACTTTCTGCTATAAGGGTGGTTTCATCTGCATATCTGAGGTTATTGATATTTCTCCCAGCAATCTTGATTCCAGCTTGTGTTTCCTCCAGTCCAGCATTTCTCATGATGTACTCTACATAGAAGTTAAATAAGCAGGCTGACNACTTTCTGCTATAAGGGTGGTGTCATCTGCATATCTGAGGTTATTGATATTTCTCCCAGCAATCTTGATTCCAGCTTGTGTTTCTTCCAGTCCAGCGTTTCTCATGATGTACTCTACATAGAAGTTAAATAAGCAGGCTGACAATATACAGCCTTGACGTCCTCCTTTTCCTATTTGGAACCAGTCTGTTGTTTCATGTCCAGTTCTGTTGCTTCCTGACCTGCATATAGGTTTCTCTAGAGGCAGGTCAGGTGGTCTGGTATTCCCATCTCTTTCAGAATTTTCCACAGTTTATTGTGATCCACACAGTCACCTTACCTTCCACCTAAATAAACAAAGTCCATTTTCTGCTTTAAGGTTATCATTCTATTTCAGATTTTGATTCTGATAACCTTCCTGTTCTAAAATATTTAGCATCAATCCTTTCTTCTCCTCCCCCAATATAGTTAATTTTTCCTCAAATGAAGCTTTTCCTATAGTCTTCAAAGATTCTGTAGTATACAAAAAGTGAATGACTCAGAAAATTAATTTTCTGTATACTACATACAGGGTAATTTTACCTTTAAGATACACCTAGTAAATAAGTTGATCTTTCTCAAATTGTATATAAATAAGAATTTACCTGATATATGAAGTGCCCAAAGAAAAACAATTTGAGAGCAAATCGAATAAAGTTATCTTACTTTCAGTAATAAAATTTCCACCACTTTTAATAATGATATAAAATCAGCAAGTCTTCAATATTGAGCTGATCAATTTTTGCCTATACTCAGAATTATAGTGCATTTTCACAGCCCAAAAGCATTTCTGGAAGCTATAGAAAAACAAGCCAAAAAATTACATGTTTATTGCAATAGCACTCAGCAAGTGGGATGAACTGCATTTTGACAAACTCTATAGTATTTCTGAAGCTATAATATTACAAACAACTGAGAAAATAGAATAAATAATTATTTTCACACTACACTGATTTTTCTATCAAAGGTACCACTTATATTTATTTAAAAAGTGAACAAAAATATCTTCATGGGATATGTCCAATTAACTTCAAAGATGAATTATATTTGTTTCATAAAATAATTTCCCATGGGAATGTTATACATAAATCACGCTATTTTCATTAGAAATGATCTATGCTTTCTATATAAAAACAGTCTCAGTACCTGTTATGTTCAGCCAGAAGTGTTATATTTATACTATGTATTGTTTAATCTATTATTCACTTAAATATTGATTTTTAATTAAAATTATGCTTTACTCCATCCAGTACTCTTGCCTGGAAAATCCCATGGACAAGGGAGCCTGGTAGGCTGCAGTCCATGGGGTGGCTAAGAGTTGGGCCTGACTGACCAACTTCACTTTCACTTTTCACTTTCATGCATTGGAGAAGGAAATGGCAATGCGCTCCAATATTCTTGCCTGGAGAATCCCAGGGACGGGGGAGCCTAGTGGGCTGCCATCTATGGGGTCGCACAGGGTCGGACATGACTGAAGCAACTTAGCAGCAGCAGCAGCATTAAAATTTTTAAATCATTTTTACTTACTATAAAACAGTATATGTTCATATAGAGAAAGCAAGAATTGAAAAGCAAAACAACCTAAGGTTGTTTAATCGCATATTTTCCAAGTAAGCTCTTCACTGATAACACTTTTTAAACTGATGCAGAACCCACAATGAACTCACATTCTTCCTTTTTTCTCATTTTTCTCCATAGCATTTATAACTATCTTGTATTCTTTCTTTTCCTTCCCTCATTTATCAATCTATTGATCTGTTTATTCATGTATTTATTAAATGTCTCGCTCCTAAAGTTTTGCTCCATGAAACAATGTTTACATCTTGTTCACTGCTCTATCACACGTCCCTGCTGCTGCTGTCACTTCAGTCGTGTCCGACTCTGTGCGACCCCATAGACGGCAGCCCACCAGGCTCCCCCGTCCCTGGGATTCTCCAGGCAAGAACACTGGAGTGGGTTGCCATTGCCTTCTCCAGTGCATGAAAGTGAAAAGTGAAAGTGAAGTTGCTCAGTTGTGTCTGACTCTTGGCGACCCCATGGACTGCAGCCCACCAGGCTCCTCCGTCCATGGGATTTTTCCAGGCAAGAGTACTGGAGTGGGGTGCCATCAGTGCTTAATATGCAAGAGGCTCTTGGTACATATTTGTTTAATGACTGATCAAATTAATCCTATCCTGTTATCAGGTTTAAATGATATATACCATTTTAAATTTTTTCACAGGACTCTATTCAGCTTATACATCAGGATTACCTATTTTCTTTCATTTAATATATTTAAAACTTTTCATTTTTAGTGTTCTTGAGTGAATATACTTGATGTGTAAAACTTCAGGCATATTATCAATTATTTCATAGCGGAATCACAGAAGTAGAATGTTAAGGTTAAATGGGATGTATATCTGAAACATTTGCCAGAAACATTTGCCAGCTTGTCCTTTAGAATCACTGACATCAACTTATATTTTCACTGTGATACAAAAGAGTACCCAATTTTCCACATTCTCAAAGTTTTCATTCATTTTCTTTTTAAATTTGCTGAGTATTTTCCTCTTCTAAATGTCCAAAAACTGGGCAAATATGAGAGAAAAAATAATGTTTAATTCTCTTTCCACTTAACAATTTTACTTTACCTGAACTGGAATTAATCACAAAGTCATTTACATATCCCTGAATTAAAACTTGGTGTGTAAGAGTAGATTGCTTTATAATGTAATACACCTCATTTAATAACTTCCTCATTAAATAATTCAAATGTGTTTTTATTGGTTACATAACACTTAATGGTATATAGTATACTGACAGCAACTATACTACTTCCCCCTTTAATTTACACAAATGAAAATGAGCCTTATCCTTCTTAAATAACTTCAAAGAAAAGACTTCATTTGAATAAAACAAAATCACTTCCATAGCGTTAATAAAAGTTCTAAAATAATTTGAAATAAATACACAGCTATAGAATGTTGAGTGAGTGAATGTCCTATAAGTTTGTGAGTCCCAAGAATACTATTCATATATCAACCAAACTCATATTATGTCATTTATCAATCTCAGTTCTTACCACTTTTACCTACAAAAATTAGGGTTAGGGTTAGGGTCAGTAATAAATTTTTAACTTGCCTATTAAAGGTACACATTTTTAAGTTCTATAAGGCAAAGCACTCAGTTCTTCTTGCTAATGTCATGACTCAAGGAAGAAACACGCATATCAGGCTCTATAAATTAACTCAGTCTTATAGTTTCAAATGTATACAAATATGCATATATAGTAACAGAAAATAATTTTATTGGCTCATAAATAATTTGACATAAAATGCAAATGACTCTTATCACTGGTATTAAGGTAAAACAATTACTAAGATTTAAATGACAAATATTAGAGACTAAAAAAACCCACTTTTTTTCTATTTCTAAGAAGATATGATAAGAAAAAATATCATTCATAGGATAAACATTGACACAAAACATATAACCAACATACCTACTATCATTGTACCTTTTGATCATATAACAATGATTTAAAACAAAAACCTAAAGACTTAACACACCAGTTGTCCCCAACAAAAGTTAAATGGTATTAAGAACTATAAATATAAATTGGCTATTCTCATTATAGAATTAAGAACTGCTTGTCATATCGGTCAATAAAAAATCTAGCCTAAATAAAAATCAACAAAATAAGATGAACCTATTCAGAGAGTTGATACACACCTGGCTTATTTTCCTAGATTAAATCAATGTAACAGGACAAACAGAAGTTAATCTTCAATTACCAAAACAAGATATGGATATTAATTGAATTGGCCCTGGTCACCTATTAAATATATGTAAGAGACATATTTTGGACTGTATATTTTAAGATTAAGTTCAAAAAAATGAATCATTCTATAATATTACAGTATCTACATATGTCAGAGGAAATCAAATTTCATAATCATGGCATCAGGTAATAGCTTCAGAAATGCATATACTTTTTAGACTGTGTTGGTTATAGAGTTATGTGGGTTATCTGCTATCATTTATTTGAATTATAGGCTACTTTAACATTCAGGATGGCAAACTTAATGAAGTATTGGCTTATTGTGATAAATTCTTTTCATTTAGTTAACTAGCTAATCTACAGTTGTATAGTGACGTTGACAGCCCATATGTCTTTGACTTCCAAATAATCACTGTCTTCATAATGAAGATATTTCCCTATCCCAAATTCTTGCAGAAGCTATTGCTGGCTTGGCACTAAGAAGAAACATGTTTCATATTATAATAAGATTTTATACTTCTAGGAGATTCAAACGTTCTGAAAATGACTTTGAAGTATAGTTTTATTAATCTTTCATATTCTCATGAGAGTCAAGTAGGTGGCAAGTATTATCTCAATTTTGTAAAATAGAAACTAATGGAACAATTAGTGAGTTTACTTGCCTGAGGCTAAATACTGAAGTAATTAAAAGTCAGATTCCAATTCTGGAACTTAACTCAAACTCTTACTATGCATTCTATCTATAATACATTTTATGGAGACGAGAGTAAAGGCAAAGGAAAAAATCTTCAGAAAATATGAAAACCAATCTAATCTACTTTAAGGGGCTCTGGAATAGATATCTGTTACTTGATTGATCGTTTTTGGTCTTGGTGACAGTGATGATACCTCGACTTCAAAGAATTAATTTCCCTAAAACGTTTCTGGGTGACCATATATTGAGTGTGGTTATGGACACAGTATAGGTAATTGAATTCTACTGATACTTCAAACAAAGCTAAAACCTGACAAAATATACAATGGCACAATAACTCAAAAGATGAAAAAGAAACTAAGGAAACCTAAATTTGGACTTAAAATGGACCTGTAAGTTGGTAATATACCTGATTCTTGAAAGTGAAAAATAAAGCAAGCCTCTATGGATTTCAGGGTTCCCCAAGTATTCTTATTTGTTTGACCCATAATATTCTCCTGCTTTGATTTTTCTTTAAAACCTCTTAATTTTCTCTATTCTATTTCATTTTTTGTTTTTATAGTCTCATAAAGATTCATTACAATAGTTTGATTATTTACTGGCAATACATTTGTAAATTACTGTTGAAAACTCAAGTTCCTACTCTTTATCTAGCACTCTGGTGTGCAATAGACTTACCAATTCATTTTCATTACCAAGAAAAGCTATTTCATTATATTTTAGTACAAAAGGGTAATTACTAGTAGCTGAACTAATTGCAATTCTAAAAATCAAAATTTTTTTTTGGTATTTCAAGCCCTGATAAAAACATTTTAGCTTTTAAATAGTTGCTTTCTTAATACTTGAGGAAAATTTAAATAATTCCATGAGACTGGGCATGATATGTACAAAATATATATCTTGTATATGACCGATTTTCCAAATCAGTAGTTATTTCTCCTCTAATAATACAGCATATTTAGAGTTTGTTTTTTTCTCTAATAGATGACTTATTAGCTATAGTAAAGTTAGTAAAATTGTCNACTTGAGGAAAATTTAAATAATTCCATGAGACTGGGCATGATATGTACAAAATATATATCTTGTATATGACCGATTTTCCAAATCAGTAGTTATTTCTCCTCTAATAATACAGCATATTTAGAGTTTGTTTTTTTCTCTAATAGATGACTTATTAGCTATAGTAAAGTTAGTAAAATTGTCTTTGGAAAAATTAAAAGACACAAAATTCCGAAAAAATCTTACAGTTGAAAAAAAATCTAAAATCTTTCACTAAATAAGCAGATTTAGGTTGTTGTTGTT
>SJYA01001316.1:340977-393137 GCA_006410615.1 Neotragus moschatus | reverse complement strand
GTTACTTTACAATACTGTAGTGGTTTTGCCATACATTGACATGAATCCACCACAGGTGTACATGAGTTCCCAATCGTTAACCCCCCTCCCAGTTTCCTCCCCATATCATCTCCCTCATATTTTTAACAGGACAATCAATCTTTACTTACCTGGCCCATCATCCACTTTGTCTAGGCACCGAGGTGTTGTGCTAAGAAAGGAGGCATGTTTTATTCTAGCCACAAAAGTACGAGGTGGCATGTATTTATGTTGAATTTGAGACATCTCATATGATTTTTGAACATCATAGGCACCTGGTGCTGGAACACCCTGAAACAGATTTCAATGAACCAGCATAAACATATAGGAAATTTCCAGAAAGATATAGCATAGATGTTCACACTAAAAAATAGTATACGTAGAAAAATACAAAATTTTTACTTTATTATTAAAAATAGAAATTTAAAAGAGTATCCCTAAATTATCCTCTCCTAAACGAAGTATAAACTGACTCATAAAAAATTAACATGAACAGAATCATGAAGTACAGATTCACATTCTTAAAAAGTTAGTCTCCATAATATAGTTGTTGTTTAGTCACTAAATCGTGTCTGACTCTGCAATCCCATGGACTGTAGATCACCAGGCTCCTCCGTCCATGGGATTTCCCAGGCAAGAATACTGGAGTTGTCATGGCCTTCTCCATAGGATCTTCCCAACCCAGGGATCTAACTCATATCTCCTGCATTGCAGGAGAATTCTTTACCACTGAGCCACTGGGATGCTCTTCATAGTATACATCAAACTCTAATTTTCAATTTTCACAATAAAAATCAAATTTTTATAGAAATGAGAGCACTGATTATTTATTTTTTTAAGTAGCAAAACTATTCCTGCGTTACCATCCTATGTGAGCATACTTTACTTATCCTACAAATGAGACTGCTTATTTCATTTTAATAGATTTCAATTAGGTTAAAAGGCTTCCCCCTTTCATCACTTATGGCTCTTAACATGCTCTACAGTTATATTAACATTTTTAATCAACATAAACCACATGGATATTAATAACTGTAATAATAATTTTAATCTAAACAAAATAAAAATATTATATATTTGTTATACAATTAATGCCTACAAACCATTAGCTAATTACCTCAATGAAAAATTTTAAAACTCATTTTCTTCAAATTATTTTAAAAAATAATGTTTTATATAAAACAAGCCTGTTCATCTGTTTTATGTACAAACACAATATTTTTTAAGTTTTAATAATTTTGGGGTGGGCAGGACACTTGTCTTGTGGCTAAGAGTGGAGGCTCTAGCACTAGACCTTTTTGGTTCCAAATATCTGCTTCTTACTTGCTGTAAGACCCTAACCAAGCTACTTAACCTCTGTAATTCCCAGTGTCTTCATCTGTAAGTGGGAAAACTATAGAACTTATATTCTATGTCACTGAATTGCTGTGAGGTTTAAATCAGTTAAAACAAATACTTAGATTGGTCCCTGAATCTACAAAAGAGTTCGCTAATCTTACTATTCCCTGGTGGTTCAGATGGTAAAGAATCTGCCAGCAATCCAGGAGACCTGGGTTCAATCCCTGGATAGGGAAGATCTCCTGGAGAAGGGAATGGCTACCTACCCCAGTACTGTTGCCTAGAGAATTCCATGGACAGAGGAACCTGGCAGGCTACAGTCCATGAGGTTGCAAAGAGTTGGACATGACTGAATATCTAATATACAACCTTACTATTCTACAAAAGCTAATTTCAACACAGAAAACAAGACTAAACAATCAAAGTATAGGCAAACAGAAAGAGTTTTTTTAATGTTTCAAATAAGTCACACACATTTGGATACTGAGAAAGCATACTTTTGAAGTCCATCTAGGAGCCATACCTTATAAAACGTACTTTCTTTGTTTCTTAAATCCCTATGATCATCACCTTCATGCACAAGCCAACAGTATGAACTCCCACTTCCAAAGAATCACTAAATAAGGTAAAAGCACGGATCATGACTGGTGGAGGAGATTCTTACATGCAATTCCATATTTTTGGTGTAAATACTATGTCAAACACAAATTCCACAATCTATAAGTCAATTGAGAAATGTCGATTACTCTTTCTTTCTTGTCTACACTACGAGTATATTTAGTAAAAGTAGGCTGAGGATAAATGGTGGTAAAATAGCTCCAAAGATGACTTTTGGATCTTTCAGGACTGCCTCTGTGGTATGTGAAAGGAAAGCATGAAAGAGCACAAAAACACAAAGAAACCATTCATCTACAAAGTACTCAGAGTATTTAGGAAAACTTTACAAAGATCTTGATTATACTANTAAGACATATTTCTTTCTTTTTGCTATCAAAAAAAGTAGACTTTTACTTTTGATCATTGAGCTTTTCATGACTACCTCTGACACTGGTTTTACAGAAAATATATATATATATATATCAGCAGGTTAAAGTAAAACATGTGAGCAGAAATAGCCTATATAACCTTTTTCTTCCTGTAAATGCTAATGTTACTCAGGCAGGGAAAAAGCATAGATTATTACCAGATAATCCTTTATCTGGTATAAATCATTCACCTGGTATAAATTTATCTGGTATAATCCTTACATCATTTCTACAGAGTTTTATCAATTCAAAAAAATCCAAAAGTAAATTACTTTGTAAGTAAAATGTGGAAAGAAAGAAAGTTAGTGTAAATGATTCTTTCAAAAAAAAAAAAAAAACTGCTCCCAGAGCCAGTTGAACAGATTTGGATAAGGCACTAAAAATCATCTTGATAAAGTTAGAAAACTTAGAAGAGGTAAATTTTCAGTGTGATTTATGAGGAAACTGTGAATTTGAATAACAGAGTTGTAAAACTGTACATTAACCCTAGAGAAACATGTATAAGAAAGAGTCCAGTCAATACGTCATTTTTAAACTTTGTGAAATCAAATGACCGTTATTATCAACTATCAGTGCTCTGTATGTCAAGAATTACCCAGTGCATAAAAAGAGGAATCATTTCAAGGTAGTGCTACTAAAGCATATTAGAACTTGAAGTCAGAATTGCTGGGTTTTATTCATAACCTTATCATTAGCTTCAAGAAGGCCCTCAAGGTCTCACTCACTCATCCAAACTCTTCCCACCATAATACACGCTGAATGTCATATTCAGAAAGATTCAGTGGGTCATTGTACAGGAAACATGTCTTTTTTCTTTTCTCTTCTTATGAGATTGGCAGTAGATGAGTCACAGAACTATTGATATTTGGAAACTAACACCACCATACATAGTAAGCCAAGAGTGGGCAGAGTGATCCACATTGGCTTTCCGTAAGCTACAAATATCTTAGCATCCAATTATCTACTTCAAATAATTATGGTTATATATAGACAGACAAGAGTAAAGATGATGACAGAGAAGAATGAACTGAAAAAGATGAAAAGAGAGAAGAGAAAGCAAGGTATAAGACAGAAGGTATATAGAACAACAGAAAATGAACACTGATTGTCTCAACACAGAAAGAGGGCAAGATAGGAAGCTCAGGTAATGTTAACCATACACAAAAATAACATTTTATGACACAGGTTGTAGGTTTCAATATCAAAAAACAAACTGTACCTTTAAAATGCAGGAGATCTAATTATGCTCCCCGTATGTTCCTATAAACATCCTTTTCGATGAATGAAATATTTTAAATATCCCATCTTCTTTCAAATCTATGGTATTTTTGTGACACTAATGAACTCTGCAGGTTTATCATGTATTTGGTGTCAAATCTAATAGCATATTTCTTAGAAACATTAAATGTTTGTTGATTAACTAGATGAAAAACCAAACAGACAAAATTAAACATAAGATGAAAGTGCTTCAAGGGTGCTATTACTACTTTCCAAGATTATGCATATAAAGATTAGAGCCATATAAAAACATCCAAAATATTATTTATCTTCATAAGGAATCAAGAAAATGACCATCTAAAATAAAATAGTTAATATCCTTTCTTCTCCTTTCTTCAATAAAATTTAATATATTGTTTCCTCTGTACTAAAAAGAAAAAACTACTTAAAGATACTGTTTTTAAATGCTACCCTAACTTACAGTGAAATGCAAAAATTTACTGAGTCTTTACAAAGCACTGGCCTCAGTGCACACTAGTAGTAAAGATTATGGACTCTGAAGGGCACTGCCTGAGGTCAAGCCCTGGCTTGGCATGTTTGTAAAACCATATGACAATGGGTGAATCTTGTGTTTCAGTTTCCTCATTCATAAAAGAGGTATAACAACAATAGTTCCCACTTCGTGGTTCTTATAAGAATAAATGTGTTAATGTATGTGCAATGCAGCATGCATGCACACAGCTGAACACCACTTGAACAACTTTTAGTTATTATTATATTTCTTTATAAATATTAAGTTTCTAATATCTCACATATTTAGGTAACACTTGATTTTTCCAAAATAATTACTACAAATACAACTTGAAAGTAATATATTCTTCAATGCCATAAATTAATTTTAGAACATACAGTTAAACAATCAGTGTATCTGTTTCAAATGACAAAATGCACAAACACTGACATGGAATTATAACTTGTCCAACTCTTTGCGAGCCCATGGACTGTAGGCCGCCAGGTTCCTCTGTCCTCAGGGTTTTTCCAGGCAAGAATACTGGAGTGGGCTGCCATTTTGTTGTCCAGGGGATCTTCCTGGATCAGGGATTGAACCCACATCTCCTGTACTGGCAGGTGGATTCTTTACCACTGAGCCACCAGAAGCCCACATTAATATTTTCACTTACTAAGAGAGTAAGTCAATTAAGCATGTACCAACGCATGTGAAAAAGAAGACAAGTGTAAGAGGAAGAAAATGTGGTTGCAGTTAGAAAAAGCATCTGATTACCATTTCACATGAAGTCACTCCAAATTTATCATCATAGCTTTATTTCTCCCTTCCTCCCTCCCAAAAGTTAGTAAAAATTACTGGCTTTGACTCTGTCCTTCTCTCTTTCCAAGGAAATTATTCAATCTAATACTATAAAACACACTGTCCTCTGAAAGGCTTTTACACCAAACAATATAATATTATGTAAAATCTATGGAAATTTGATTTGAAGGCAAATTAAATAATGTTTTCATACTAATCATTTTTAATGTATACCATTAAAACCTAGACAACACAAATTAAAGCTGATGTATAGTGCCACTTGAAAATGTAGGAAAGAAAATCAAACAATAGTACAAATGGCATTATTAAATATTACCTGCAATGTTGATGAAAAATCTAATAATATGCTTCTGCTGCTGCTAAGTCGTTTCAGTCGTGTCCGATTCTGTGCGACCCCATAGATGGCAGCCCACCAGGCTCCCCCGTCCCTGGGATTCTCCAGGCAAGAACACTGGAGTGGGTTGCCATTTCCTTCTCCAATGCATGAAAGTGAAAAGTGAAAGTGAAGTCGCTCAGTCTGTCTGACTCTTAGCGACCCCATGGACTGCAGCCTACCAGGCTCCTCCGTCCATGCGATTTTCCAGGCAAGAGTACTGGAGTGGGGTGCCATTGCCTTCTCCACAATATGCTATATTTTCTACTCTTGATTTTATAAAGACGCTTTATTGTCCATTAACTATAAAAATTGTCCCTGCTTTGACTTTTTTCAAATCAAGAAAGTTAATAAAGACATTTACTTTTCAGTATCTGCATTTCATTATCATATATGCATTTTCAGAACTTATCTATTCCAAATGATGTTTTCACATTAATCAGTGATTACATCATTTAATGAGGTTCCTAAGGATTAAAAAGTACTCATGACTACACAGTGTTTTTATATACAGGAAACACTAAAAACATCAAACTACCTTTTACATAAGCGGGGAAACATAATTATGAAACAAAATATATGTTCTTTATTCTATCTTCGAAGTTTAGAACATTGATTAATTTAAATAGATTAGTAGTAGTAGTAATTTAGTCACTCAGTAGTGTCCCACTCTTCGCAACCCTATGGACTGCAGCACGACAGGCCTCCCTGTCCATCACCAACTTCCCAGAGTTTACTCCGACTCATATCCAATGAATCGGTGATTCCATCCAACCATCTCATCCTTTGTTCTCTATTTCTCCTCCCGCCTTCAGTCCTTCTGGACATGAGTGTCTTTTAAAATCAGTCAGTTCTACATAGCAGGTGGCCCAAGTATTGGAGTTTCAGCTTCAGCATCACTATTCAGGACTGATTTCCTCTAGGATGGACTGATTGGATCTCCTTGAAGTCCAAGGGACTCTCAAGCCTTTAACACTAGAGTTCAAAAGCATCAATTCTTTGGCTCATAGCTTTCATCACAGTCCAACTCTCACATCCATAAATGACTACTGGAAAAATCATACCTTTGACTAGACAGACCCATGCTAGCAATATAATGTCTCTGCTTTTTAATATGCTGTCAAGGTCGGACATAACTTTTCTTCTAAGGAGTAAGCGTCTTTTAATTTCATGACTTCAGTCACCATCTGCAGTGATTTTGGAGCCCCAGAAAATGAAGTCTGTCACTGGTTACCCATCCATTTGCCACAAAGTGATGGGACCAGATGCCACGATCTTAGTTTTCTGAATGCTGAGTTAATTTAAGCCAACTTTTTCACTCTCTCTTCTCATTTTCATCAAGATGCTCTTCAGTTCCTCTTTACATTTTGCCATAAGAGTGGTGTCATCTACATATCTGAGGTTATTGATATTTCTCCTGGAAATCTTGATTCCAGCTTGTGCTTTATCCAGCCCAGCATTTCTCATGATGTACTCTGCGTATAAGTTAGATAAACAGGGTGACAATATACAACCTTGACGTACTCCTTTCCCTATTTGGAACCAATCTGTTGTTCCATGTCCAGTTCTAGCTGTTGTTTCCTGATCTGCATACAGGTTTCTCAAGAGGCAGGTCAGGTGGTCTGGTATTCCCATCTCTTGATATATTTTCCACAGTTTACTGTGATCTACAGAGTCAAAGTCTTTGGCATAGTCAATAAAGAAGAAATAGATGTTTTTCTAGAACTCTCTTGCTTTTTCAATGATCAAAAGGATGTTGGCAATTTGATCTCTGGTTCCTCTGCCTTTTCTAAATCCAGCTTGAACATTTGGAAGTTCATGGTTCACCTACTGTTGAAGCCTGGCTTGAAGAATTTTGAGCATTACTCTACTAGCCTGTGAAATGAGTGCAACTGTTCGGTAGTTTGAGCATTCTTTGGTATTGCCTTTCTTTGGGATTAGAATGAAAACTGACCTCTTCCATTCCTGTGGCCACTGCTGAGTTTTCCAAATTTGCTGGCATATTGAGTGCAGCACTTTCACAGCATCATCTTTTAGGATTTCAAATAGCTCAACTGGAATTCCATCGCCTCCACTAGCTTTGTTCATAGTGATGCTTCCTAAGGCCCACTTGACTTCACATTCCAGGATATCTGGCTCTAGGTGAGTGATCACACCATTGTGATTATCTGGGTTGAGAAGATCTTTTCTGTATAGTTCTTTAGTGTATTCTTGCCACTTCTTCTTAATATTTTTGCTTCTGTTAGGTCCACCCATTTCTGTCCTTTATTGTGCCCATCTTTGCATGAAATGTTCACCTGATGTCTCTGATTTTCTTGAAGAGATCTCTAGTCTTTCCCATTCTAAGGTTTTCCTCTATTTCTTTTCACTGATCACTGAAGAAGGCTTTCTATGTCTCCTTGCTATTTTTCAGAACTCTGCATTCAAATGGGTGTATATTTCCTTTTCTCCTTTCCTTTTCACTTCTCTTCTTTTCACAGCTATTTGTAAGGCCTTCTCAGACAACCATTTTGTCTTTTTGCATTTCTTTTTCTTGGGAATGGTCTTGATCCCTGTCTCCTGTATGTNCTCCTTGCTATTTTTCAGAACTCTGCATTCAAATGGGTGTATATTTCCTTTTCTCCTTTCCTTTTCACTTCTCTTCTTTTCACAGCTATTTGTAAGGCCTTCTCAGACAACCATTTTGTCTTTTTGCATTTCTTTTTCTTGGGAATGGTCTTGATCCCTGTCTCCTGTATGTCAGGAACTTCCATCCATAGTTCATCAGGCACTCTGTCTATCAGATCTAGTCCCTTAAATCTATTTCTCATTTATACTATATAATCATAAGGGTTTTGATTTAGGTCATACCTGAACTGTTTAGTGGTTTTCCCTACTTTCTTCAATTTAAGTCTGAATTTGGAAATAAGGAGTTCATGATCTGAGCCACAGTCAGCTCCTGGGCTTGTTTCTGCTGACTGTATAGAGCTTGTCCACCTTTGGCTGCAAAGAATATAATCAATCTGAT
This sequence comes from Neotragus moschatus, assembly GCA_006410615.1. Taxonomy (NCBI): domain Eukaryota; kingdom Metazoa; phylum Chordata; class Mammalia; order Artiodactyla; family Bovidae; genus Neotragus; species Neotragus moschatus. The sequence continues at coordinate 384,831 of SJYA01001316.1, read as the reverse complement.
TTTGGTATTGACCATCTGGTGATGTCCATGTCAGAGTCTTCTCTTTTGTTGTCGGAAGAGGGTGTTTGCTATCACCAGTGCATTCTCTTGGATAAATTCTATTAGCTTTTGCCCTGCTTCACTCTGTACTCCAAGACTAAATTTGCCTGTCATTCCGGGTGTTTCTTGACTTCCTACTTTTGCCTTCCAGTCCCCTATAATGAAAAGGACATCTTTTGGGGGTGTATAGTTATAGAAGGTCTTGTAGTTCTCCATAGACCCACTCAACTTCAGCTTCTTCAGCGTTACTGGTTGCGGCATAGACTTGGATTACCTTAATACTATTTCAAAATTTTAATGAATAGCAACTTAATAACAAATTAGAATAACATTAGTAAATATATTCTCTATTAAATTAGTTTAGAATTTTAAAACTAAAATTAGTTCTAAAATGCCCTCCAGGTCATCTTCATTTATTAATTTAAAAAAAAGAGAGGCAAAGGAGCTAAGTTACTTATTCTAAGTCAGAATTAGACTGAGACTTCTGTGGAGCCCAAGCAGACTAATTATTTAGTGACCAAGAAGACAAACATTTTGATGCATTTTTTAAATGAGATAATCTGGAAGAGATATTATCTGAAGAGGTCATATCTGATATTTTCCCAAGACTGATACAAAGGAAAGGTGAGCGCTCAGATTTAGGGAGCTGAATCAAGTTCCAATGAAGATAAGCAAAGAATAAATACACACCTAGGTGCATCACAGTGAAACAGTAGAACACCAAAGAAAACATTATCTAATAGCTGTTGATGTTTCCCTTAAAATAAGAAGGTTTCAAGGTATCTAATTTTAAATTATGTCAGAATGCCGATATAATTTTCAACATTAATTGATCATGTGACACTATGAAAAATGTGCCAGCAGACAACCAGTCTTATGGCCAGGAAAAGAGGCAATATGAAGAGCTTAGAAATTATTCAGCTCTATTGTTTTCTGGTGAGTTTATTTGTTAAAATATTACTAAATCCCTAATACTCTCAGTTTAGAAACAAAATACCTTAATACTATTTCAAAATTGTAGTGAATAACAACTTAGAAACTAATTAGAATAACATTAATAAATATATTCTCTATTAAATTAGTTTAGAATCTTAAAAATAAAATTAGTTCTAAAATGCCCTCAAAGTCATCTTCATTTATTAATTTTTAAAAAAAGACAGAGAAGCTAAATTTCTTGTTCTAAGTCAGAATTAGACGAGACTTCTATGGAGCCCAGGTAGACTAATTATCTAGTGACCAAGAAGACAAACATTTTGATGCATTTTTTAAAAAGATAAGATATTTTAAGGCATTTAGTTATTTTTAAAAAATATTTATTTAGATTAGGATTTGAACACAGTATTTAAGATGAATGGAAGAGGTAACCCTTGATCAGTAAGGCTCCATCTTTCTTTTACACCCAGAATTTCTTCTTCATGGCCCTAAACTTGCAAAACTTCACTGGAAGACCAAATTCCTGTAGTTAATCAGTCTCTGACACCTTAGAAAGCAATTCTGTCATCATCTATCATTAGAAGCATAACTTTTAGACGTAATAACTTGCCCTCCAATACCAGAAAGCTAACCAACCAGCACTCGTTAATTTCCCCAGAGAATTTCAAATAAATATAATTTTTAGATTCTTTTCATATCTAGTAATAGTTTAAGACCCTCGAATATTCATCTCTAAATTTTAAGACATCTTGCCCACAACTAATATGACTTTGCTACATTTTACTACATATTATCAATGGGGCTTCCCTGGTAACTCAGATGGTAAAGAATCTACCTGCAATGTGGGAGACCTGGATTTGATCCCTGAGTTGGGAAGGTCCCCTGGAGGAGGGTATGGCAACCCACTCCACTATTCTTGCCTGGAGAATCCCCGTGGACAGAGGAGCCTGGCAGGCTACAGTCCATGGGGTCTCAAAGAGTCAGACTCAACCGAGCAACTAAGCACAACACATCAGTGGCAAGGCCAAGACAAGAACCCAGATCTTTCACTTACAGTTCTGTGCTCTGTAAGCTACAACCTTCCTCAAAAGTTTATAAGTCTGCTCAGGCATTTCTTTCCCTAAGCATACAATAATTTCTCTTCATTGTGCTGAATGACATCATCATAGTAATCTGATTTATTAACATCAAATATAAGATCTTTAGCTATATGATCTCTTCAAAGTCATATCCAGAGGAAAACTGGCAACTATGTATGTTCTTCATTAAATGTTAACAGTTTGATAGCAACAAAACACTAGCCAATGAATGCCCCTCCAACATACAAACACACACACACAGAAGTAAAAAGAAAAGAAAAGAAAACAAAATAAAAAAACTCTAAAACTCCAAGATGAATTAAATTTCCTCAATAAACATTTTAGTGATTAGCAAAATATAACTGCATGCAATTTAAAAATTAAGAGCAGAAATGAACAAAAAAATGAAAGAAATAAAAGTTGATTTGACTTAAGAAAAAAAAGAGAAAGTTAAAATAGACAACCACCTAAGAAATATAGACTAAGTTACAAGGTAAACACAGAAGAAAAAACTTTCACATAAAAATTTCAAAAGAAGTGTTGACTAAAATCAGGAAATGAACCAAGAGTTAGAACATCAGATAAAATAAAAAGGGAAAAGTCAGAGAAAAAGTGATTTGAAATGGAAGATGAACAGAGAAGATCCAATGTGTGTTTAAGTGGAATACCTGAATTTATTTTTTTTAATGGAACTGCCAAAAACCTGGAAAGAGCAAAATTAAAACCACCAAATCAATAAATAGTATTTAGTAAGAGTTTATTGTGCATAATTAGAACAGTTTGCAACTGAATGTGTCCAAAAATAAAAACTGACATGAAGCTTGGGGGTATGATGTTATATTATGTTTTACAGACTAAAATGAGAAAGCGGCTAACCTTTCCAGTCATTGGTTATTATAATGGAGGTTCCTAGATGGCAGAGGATTTGTTAAAAGTGACCTCATACTATTACCTGATGCGAAAGCTGACTCATTTGAAAAGACCCTGATGCTGGGAAAGACTGAGGGTCAGAGGAGAAGGTGACCACAGAGGATAAGATGGTTGGATGGCATCACCGACTCAATGGACATGGGTTTGGGTGGACTCCAGGAGTTGGTGATGGACAGGGAGGCCTGGCGTGCTGTGGTTCATGGGGTTGCAAAGAGTTGGACACGACTGAGAGACTGAACTGACCTGAACTTTAATGATTGCCAGAGGATTTATAAGAAACAATCTAGGTTAGTTATCTTCATGAAATAAGATCTAGTTTTTTTATGTGGCTTAAATGTTTTTTACTTCTCAGGAAATTCTCAAGTATGGTCTCCATTTTATATGGTATTTTAACAGAGCAAACTAATATATAAAGTGATAATGAGGAAAAATATGAAAGTTAAAAATATATTTAAATATATATATATATTGAAAGTGACCATTTTATATGTAGGAAAACTGAAATTTCAGCCCTGGAAATGTGCCAATAAATCTACTGGACTTTAAACATTAAACAAACAAAAAAACTTTTTTAAGATCTCCAAGCAAAAACAAAGAATACAAAGGCAATAAAATTAGGTGGGCCATAGACTTCTCCAGAATAACATACCAAGCTAAGTTACAGTAACTGTTATCTTTAATAAACAGAAAAAATATTTATCAATGTAGAACAACATTGCCGGCCATGCTGCCCTTAAAGTATCAAGACTATAGGAAAACAATCCCAAACACTCAAGAACCCAGGTAATATTGTCCTTATGAAAAATGCGCACAAAGATGAGTCTTGCTCAACCAAGATACAACAAATAAGAGTTCAGCAAAAGTACTAACAAACATGAGTAGTATATGCAATAGTACATCTAAGACTAAAACAGGGTATAAATAATGCAATTGAATAATGGCAGGAAGGGGGAAAGTATAAGAAAAGTACAGAAGCCCATTGACTGCTATATAGGTCACAGATGATAGTAAAAAAAAAAAAAATTTTTAAAGTGGTAAATCAGATAGTAAAAAGATAAGAAAATGGGACTAAGAAAATTTTCAAAAGTTTTAAGTATGAAAATAACAATAGCAACAAAGATACAAATTTTCTTAAGTAAATAAATTGATATTATGAAAGGCCAAAGAGAAAAACAACATTGAGAGAGTAAAATTAATATAATATATAGTAATTACTAAAAAATATTATATAGAGACTACAGGCATACCACATTTTGCTTTTTTGTGCTTCACAGATAATTGCATTTTTCTCAAATTAAAGATCTGTGTCATCTTGTGACAAGTTTACCATACCACTTTTCTAACTGAATTTGCTCATTTTACATCTTCATGACATGTTTTGTAATCCTAATAGTATTTCAAACTTCTTCACTATTATTATATTTTTATGGTGACCTGTGATCAGTGATGTTTGATGTAATTTTTTAGGGGAACCATGAATCACACCCATTTAAGACAGTAAATTATATCAATAAATGCATTTGTTCTGCTTACTCCATCGACTAACTTCTTCCCCCATCTCCCTCACTCTCCTTGGGCATTCTTATTCCCTGAGACACAACAATGTTGAAATTAGATCAATTACTAACCCTACAGTGACCTTTAAGTAAAAGGAAGAGTCAACTGACGCAGCACACTTCATTGTTGTTCTATTTCAAGAAACTGCCACAGGCACCTAGCCCTTCAGCAACCACCACCCTGAGCAGTGAATAGCCATCAACACAGAGAGAAGACCCTCTACCAGCAAAAAGATTACAACTAGTTAAAGACTCAGATGACAATGAACAGTTTTTAGCATGAAGTACTTTTAATTAAGATATGTACATTTTTTGTCAGATATAATGCTATTATACTCTTAATAGACTACTGTATAATGGAAATATAACTTTTATAAGCTCTGGGAAGCCAAAATATTTGTACGATTCACTTAATTGCAATATGTGCTTTACTGTGGTGGTCTGGAACCAAATCAACAATATGTCCAAGATGTGTATACACTCAATAAGTGTGAACAGACATAATTCACTAATTGAAATAAAACAATTTTCAAATTGGGTAACAAAACAGTCAACAAACAACTATATGCTCTGCACAAGAGACAAACATAAAAGTAACTTTGAAAATATAAAAAATAATAAAATGTGCTGGGTAAAGATAAAGGTATATCAGGCAAATGCAAATAAGATAAAGGCTTATGACCATATCAGATAAATTAGATTTCAAGCCAAAAATGTTACTGTAATGAAGAAGAAAACTTTCAATGCTAAAATACACATTCATTTTGAAGATTAAAAAAAATTTACAACTGCCTATGCACCAAATAAAACAGCAACTATTATAAAAAATTATAAAAAATATAATTTTAGAACAATTGAGCTTTCTCATAGCTCAGTTGGTAAAGAATCTGCATGCAATGTAGGAGACCCCAGTTCCATTCCTGGGTCGGGAAGATCCACTGGAGAAGAAAAAGGCTACCCACTAGAGTATTCTGGCCTGGAGAATTCCATGGGGTCACAAAGAGTTGGACACAACTGAGTGACTTTCACTTTATAGATGGGAGAGTAAATAGATGGGAGCACATTAAGAAACATTAAAATATCATGGTCAGTTCAACACAGTTCAGACATGCTGACTAGAGGATTCCTGTTTTATTCTATGCATTACAACTCATTATTATCATTATTTATTTTGATATTCAAATTATTTCAGGTGCCTATGGGAGCACCTTCAATCTAGCTCCTGTTCTTTCTGACTTGTTTCAATCACTTTTTTTAAAGTGAGCACTGATTTTTAACACAACCAGATAGTCCTGCCCCCGCCCTGGAATCAGCCTTTCTCTAAGGACCTCTAGAACCTTTCAGTAAGGAATGATTTTTAGAAACCAAGATCTGAGAATAAAGTGTGTTCATTGCTACAATGGCCCTTTAAGAAGACAGAGATAGGGGGTGAAAAAAAAAAGAATGTACACATACATACACAAATAACTATGTTCATATCTATATCCATATATAATGGCACCCCACTCTAGTGTTCTTGCCTGGAAAATCCCATGGACGGAGGAGCCTGGTAGGCTGCAGTCCATGGGGTCGCTAAGAGTCGGACACGACTGAGTGACTTCACTTTCACTTTTCACTTTCATGCACTGGAGAAGGAAATGGCAACCCACTCCAGTGTTCTTACCTGGAGAATCCCAGGGATGGGGGAGCCTGGTGGGCTGCCTTCCATGGGGTCGCACAGAGTCGGACACAACTGAAGCGACTTAGCAGCAGCATATCTCTGTCTATACATTCGAGTTTTCCTTTTCATATTTGTAACTCCCTTTTCTAACAGTGAAAAACACAGCTCTTCTTATTCTCAATGTATTGACACATTCACTTACTCCTAACTCACACAGAAAGTTGTTTTAAAATCGCTAACCTACAGATGTGAAAATCGGACCTACTAAATACAGTTCAGAATTTGCTTATAGTTCTTTTTCGCCCTTAGTCTGAAAGTATTCTGTTCAAAATTTTCTTTGTGTTACTACTACTAATATTTTTTAAATAGCAGAGAAACTACAGCAATAAAATACACTAGTGAAACAAGAAATTTCTATCATATGTCTTCTCTTTTTAAGGTGCAACGTTATACAATACTACAAAAATATCATATCACATAGAAGAAATACCATGTTATGCCTTTTTTTTTTTTCAAATGACTCAAAAATACCCCACTATCAAGATTCTTATAACTTTGTGCATGCTCAGTTGCTCGGTCATGTTTGACTCTGTGACCCTCATGGACCAGCCTGCCAGGCTCCTCTGTCCATGGGATTTCCCAGGCCAGAATACTGTAACAAGATGCCATTTCCTACTCCAGGGGATCTTCCCAACCCAGGGCTCAAACCCACACCTCTCAGTCTCCTTAACTGGCAGACAAATTCTTTACCATTGTGCCACCTGGGAAACCTTATGTTCAACTTATTTTCCAGAAACAAAAGAGAAATAAAATCATTCCACTCACTCTAAAATGTTTGAATTAGAAACAGTTTCCATCTCTTGCAAAATTAAAATTCTCGTTAGTAACACATTAATGCTATTATATACATTGAACCTTTGAATCCAGACCCTGGGGTCTACTAAGTTTCCAGTGCCTTGGAAAGCTTCTTTTATTGGAGTATGCCAAGAAAATAGTATTAAAAAAAAAAAGTAAAAGTATGTTTTCTACATTATTTTTCTCTAACTGTATAACTGAAGTAAAATAATGGATAATCAGAAATGTAGATAATAAAAGAGAAGCTGAAACATTAAAACATTCAACCTATTGTGCAATAAAGAAATTTACACCATAAAGTAAAAGCAATATAAAAAGTAAACTCTATTCTCTCATCACTCAAAATAAGAGAGTCATTTTAAAACTGTGAACATGTGAAATGAAAATTAGTTATTTAGAAACTCCACTGGAAACACTTTATGAAACCCATTAGCCCCTGGGGTTACCAATTCACGCAATGATCATCTTAATGACTTATTTTTGTTTGTCATTAATGGATTTTCTCTTTACTTTTATAATATTCATCAATTTGTCTTATCTTTCTAAGTAATTTTTTGTAACTTTATTAATGTATACTTGACAAACAGTAAACTTCACATATTTACAGTGTACAATTTGACAAGTTTGGGGGTGTCACCTGAATGAAATTATCTCAACAATCATGATAATAAACATTTTTTTATCCCCCAAAGTCCTCATGTTTCTTTGTAAGCCACCCCACCTTCTACCCACATTCACATGTAAACAGTGTTCTGCGCTTTGTGACTCTACCTTAATCTTCACTTCTAGAACGTTATATAAATAGAATCATGTATTATATAGTGTTTTGTTTCTAGCTTTCTTCACATAACATTAAGACTCACCATGTTCCTGTGTATATCTGTATTTCATTCACTTAAATTTCTGAGTAGTATTTCATTTTATAGACATCCTAGCTGACTTATTATTCACTAGCTGATGAACACTCAGGCTGTTTCCAGTTTGGGGTAAATAATACTAGTTTAGGTTAGTAATACTGCCATAAACATTCATACACATGCCTCCCATTTTTCCTGAATAAAGACCTAGAAGCAGAATGGGTACTAATTATATTGCAGTTACATTGATCTTGGTATATATTTTTCTCTGAAGGTCAAAAATCTCCAAAATACTAAGAAAAAAGATTAGAATTTAATGATTAATCAGGAAAAAGATGAAAAAAAATGGGAATTCATCATGACATTAAATTACAGGTAGACTATGCAAATAAGTGTGAAAAGAATTATCCCAGATGATATAAGAAACACAAACTATGTTCCTCAGAATTGGTTTTCAAAGGCATCAATTCTACTTTTGGATCAAGTTCTTCTGGAAGAAAGATCATAGCTATCTTTTATCCCAAACACTATCACAGTGATTAGAATACATCAAGGTCATAATAGTGTTTATTAGAATTAGAATAATGAACTTAGATGAGCTCATAAAGGAGACAAATGAATAGAAATTATAATATGTGTAAAATGTTAACAACTTACAAGATAAAATGTTTTATAACCCCAATTGGGCTCAAATAAATAATCTGTTTTACTTATATTTTCTAGCATTAAGTCTTCAGACCAACACTGTTTTGTCTTTAATTTTACAGTCTTGTAAATATACAATAAAATTTTATTAAAATATTTGAGATATGGCATATTAGAGAATGACAACTGAAAAAAAATAAAATAAAGGACACTTTGAGAAACAACCATATATACAAAATAAAGAAATTACATAAGAATTAAAGTAAAAAGTTAACTTCATTAAAAATTTAGCTGGTACACAGTTCATCTATTTCACTGTGGCAAGCCATCAAAATAATTATGATTCCGTGAATGCAATCTAATCTCAGGCGAATGCTAAAAAATCTGTCTTCCAATTAGCACATTAGTGTGACTTGCCTAATTAAATCAATTGAATACCAGTAGAAGATAAGCCCCTAAGTGTGCACTATGAGACTCATATGAAGAAACAGATGTAATCATGTATTTACAATGCACATTAGGAAACTGTTGAAAAGTGTTTAATATGTGATTTTTTTTTCTTCATATAGAGCAAATCAAAGTTCTAGGAAAGGTATTAAACCCTAGCGAAATGCTCAAATGTGCAAAATCAGATTTTAAAAATCTACTGTTAATGCTTCTTTTATAATTAAGCAATGATGTCTTAAAAGCATACTTCTAGAATTAGATGTGGGACCATAAAAATGGGTAAATTAATTTTCTAAATATAAACGCCATATTAGAAGGTAATTAGAAAGTCCTCAGAGATACTTATCATTAAATTACATGCTGCTTCCTTTGTTTTCCACTGTGTAGGGAATGGCTTTACTTTTCTATGAATATCTTTTCCATACTAATCATTACATATATTTAAAAGCTAAGGATATCTCATTGTATAGAAGTTTTAAAATATTTCTTTGTTTAATATAAATTTATTTTAATTGGAGGTTAATTACTTTACAATATTGTATTGGTTTTGCCATACATCAACATGAATCCGCCACAGGTATACACGTGTTCCCCATCCTGAACCGCCCTCCCTCCTCCCTCCCCCTACCATCCCTCTGGGTCGTCCCAGTGCACCAGCCCCAAGCATCCAGTATCATGCATCGAACCTGGACTGGCGACTCTTTTCATATATGATATTATACATGTTTCAATGCCATTCTCCCAAATCATCCCACCCTCTCCCTCTCCCACAGAGTCCAAAAGACTGTTCTATACATCTGTGTCTCTTTTGCAGTCTCGCATACAGGGCTATCATTACCATCTTTCTAAATTCCATATATATGCGTTAGTATACTGTATTGGTGTTTTTCTTTCTGGCTTACTTCACTCTGTATAATAAGTCTTGTAAGTTTTTTAAGGGAAGATAAAACAATTGGTAGAATGCATAAAACTTCATTTTTATCTTTTAGTTATCATATTTAATATTTCATAAAAGTTTGCATTTTATGTAGATGAGAATTAGAGATTTACTTACATCCTTCAAAGAGACTCCTGTATTCTTTATATGGTAAAAAGTAAGGGAAAAGAATAATTTTGGACTAGAACACAGCTGCATTTGAATAAAACACTTTCATAAAAGACCTTTTGCATTTTGTATCAATGGCATCAGATTCATTGAGAGTTTCTATTTCTGCAGGTACAATTAAAAAGAAAAAGCAGAGATGTCAAAGAGCAATTAGTAAACATGGAGAAAGTATGTTCAAACAAATAGGAAATAGCACAGATGAAAGATTATCTTCAGACATCAGTAAAAATAAGAAGATGGATTTCACTGGGAAGCATTAAATAAAGACCTGAGCAGAGAATCAAGATTCCCAATTTCGAGTTCAGTGTCTATTAAAATGTAACTGGAACACTAGAGAAGCCCCAGAATCAAACACTTCTACAGCAAAAATGACCCTGCTGGTTAAGAAGGTATATCCCTTAAGAACTGATTATATATGAGGTAGGTAAGAAGTTGACATCACTGGCTACAGAGTTTATAAGAAATCCAAATTATTCACTTGAGCTAAAGTACAATATTGTTCTTTCCTGAATGTTTTGGCATTTTTTCATGCTAGGAAGAGATGTTTTCAGAGAAAAGGGAATAAGCTCAGAAGGGAAAACCTATAACACATTTAAGAACAGAAGTGGAATAAGAACACTTAAGACTTTCGTTTCCAGTTTAGAAGGATGCCAGCCATTTTGGTTAACATAATGTTAATATTTGACAGCTTAAAACATGCTTTTTTGTTGCTATCTTCCATCTGTCCTCCTATAAGGATTATCCTTAAAAGGAAATGGTCTCTTTACCAATTTGGAAGAAAAAAAGAAAAGCAAAATTGAAGAATGCACCTGAACTCAGCCACAAAATATATACCCAGGAAATAAGAGAAGGATATAAATAAGTTAAAAAAAAAAAAAAAAAAAAGCTGAGGTCCAGCACTCTGGGTTTGCTAAAAATCAGAAAGGAGAGCAAAGTAGCCAGAGCAAGTCTGAACCTTTAACTCTAATTCTAAAAATTAAAGGACAAACACAAAACTTTTCCTCTGACAGATTTCATCTAAGACAACTCTATCCTTTTCTCAGGAAATCTCTTTGCAATATTTTCTTTAAGTCACTTAACCTTTTTCCTTCTTAATTTTTTCATCTCTTAAAGGTAAAAATGTTACTTTAAAAGTTTTCTAAAGTCCTTTCATCTCTAAAATGTTATTATCAATATTTAAAGTAGTCATTCTACCCTCAAATTCTCATTAAAAGGACTTTGTGAATGCATTCTCTATACTTTTGTATAATATTATTGAAATAGGTAACCTTACAGTCATAAATGGACAAGCAAGAAAACAGTCTAGAGTTTTAAATATTCCTATACTAATACATTAAATGACGAGAGAAAATGACATAAGGAAATAATATTCTGACTTATTGATTATAAGAAAATGACATTCAGAATTAAATTGTATAGTTTAAAAGAGTGACTTTATCAGAAAAGATTCAGACTAAAATATTTCCTAAGTACACCTCAAAAATAAAAACTTCCAATTTTTATACTTCTCCCATTACTCTGGTTTCAGTTATCATTATATATCTCAAAGATTACTGAAACAGTATCAAGAGCACTACGTCATAATCTTAAAATCTATTCTCTTTTAGTTATACAATGTTTTCAATGTGAAAACTGACTTTCAGCCTCTACCTAGGATGTAGAAAGCTAGAATGACTGTCATTTCCACCATAACAATAACAAAGGGCTGATTTCTTATATATGATTATAATTTTTCTTAAACCAATTAGGGAGACAAAGTCACAGAGTATAAAAAGTTAAGCCAGAAAGAAAAACACCAATACAGTATACTAACACATATATATGGAATTTAGAAAGATGGTAATGATAACTCTGTATGCGAGACAGCAAAACAGACACAGATGTATAGAACAGTCATTTGGACTCTACGGGAGAGGGAGAGGGTGGGGTGATTTGGGAGAATGGCATTGAAACATGTATAATATCATATATGAAATGAATCGGCAGTCTAGGTTCGATGCAGGATACAGGATGCTTGGGGCTGGTGCACTAGGATGATCCAGAAGGATGGTATGAGGAGGGAGGTTGAATGGGGCTTCAGGATTGGGAACATGTGTACACCCGTGATGGACTCATGTTGATAATGTTGATGTATGGCAAAACCAATATTATAAAGTAAAAAAAAAATTAATAAGTTAACCTACCAATAAAATGTAAAGAAAGGCAAATGTCCACAAGAAAAGAGATTTTAAAGTATTGATTTATCCAAGGTGAAACATGGAGGGAAGACAGGAAACACCATACAAGCTGGTAAGAAAAAAATTAATGAATTGCTTAAGGCTAAGCATGGACTGGCATGAGAGTATAGAATACCATACTAGGACCTTCAGACACAAAGATAGTTACGATTCATTCAAGGGCTCTACACTACAGACCATGTGCTCACAAGAAATATCGGAGACAGAGAGGGAAACTAAAGAAAGCATCTCTTTTGATAGAGACTTGGGGGAGGAAAGTATTTGTCATTGCAGAACAGGGCAAGTTCAGTTCAGTTCAGTCACTCAGTCATGTCCGACTCTTTGTGACCCCATGAATCGCAGCACACCAGGCCTCCCTGTCCACAACCAACTCCCGGAGTTCACTCAGACTCACGTCCATCGAGTCAGTGATGCCATCCAGCCATCTCATCCTCTGTCGTCCCCTTCTCCTCCTGCCCCCAATCCCTCCCAGCATCACAGTCTTTTCCAATGAGTCAACTCTTCACATGAGGGGGCCAAAGTACTGGAGTTTCAGCTTTAGCATCAGTCCTTTCAATGAACACCAAGGACCGATCTCCTTTAGAATGGACTGGTTGGATCTCCTTGCAGTCCAAGGGACTCTCAAGAGTCTTCTCCAACACCACACTTCAAAAGCATCAATTCTTCGGCACTCAGCTNGTCCCCTTCTCCTCCTGCCCCCAATCCCTCCCAGCATCACAGTCTTTTCCAATGAGTCAACTCTTCACATGAGGGGGCCAAAGTACTGGAGTTTCAGCTTTAGCATCAGTCCTTTCAATGAACACCAAGGACCGATCTCCTTTAGAATGGACTGGTTGGATCTCCTTGCAGTCCAAGGGACTCTCAAGAGTCTTCTCCAACACCACACTTCAAAAGCATCAATTCTTCGGCACTCAGCTTTCTTCACAGTCCAACTCTCACATCCATACATGACTACTGGAAAAACCATAGCCTTGACTAGACGGACCTTTGTTGGCAAAGTAATGTCTCTGCTTTTGAATATGCTATCTAGGTTGGTCATAACTTTGCTTCCAAGGAGTAAGCGTCTTTTAAATTCATGGCTGCAATCACCATCTGCAGTGACTTTGGAGCCCAAAAAAATAAAGTCTGACACTGTTTCCACTGTTTCCCCATCTATTTCTCATGAAGTGATGGGACCAGATGCCATGACCTTACTTTTCTGAATGTTGAGCTTTAAGCTAACTTTTTAACTCTCCTCTTTCACTTTCATCACTAGGCTTTTTAGTTCCTCTTCACTTTCTGCCATATGGGTGAAGCTCTACCCAAAACATTCTTTCATGTGAGACAAAGCCTTAAGCTGCCACAAGAAAAGCAGTAAATCCTGCTGCCTCTAGGACACAGATGATGAACTATTATGGCTGGAGGGATGAAACAGGAAATAAAACCTGCTACTCTGAGATAAATAAGGCAGAAAACCAGAGAACTGTGCAAAAACTCAACATGACTGTGAAAGATCCACCCAGATGGCCTAGTAAAAGGGTCTAAGGCTGAGGATGATCTAGGACACTGTAGAACAGGGGTCCCAACCCACTCTCCCCACCCAGTGTACAGCCTGTTGGGAACCTGGCGCAACAGCAGGAAGTGAGTGGCCGGCCACTAAGTCCATCGCTCACTGGCACCGCCCCTATCCCACTCCCCAATCCTTATTCTGTGGAAACTTGTCTTCCATGAAACCAGTCCCTGGTGCCAAAAAGGTTTGGGACTGTTGATGGAGAACATCCATCCCATGCCCCTCAATACCACTAGTAAGACCTCAGTAACAAGCAACATGAGGCATAGCCTAAAAGGAGGACAGAACAGAAATGAGGAAAAATCTTCTGGAAGCCAACTTCCACCCTAAACAAAAGGTGATGATGAAGTAACATAAAGCCAACAATGCACTAAGTAAACCCTAGCAACACAAAATCCCAAGCCAACTCAATTCCTGACAAGACTAGCCCAACTCTGCACTGAAGTATATCAGAAGAAAAGGTATGTCAATCCAGGCAGAGCTTACTTGATTCTCTTTTACATTGTGTCCAGCCTTCAACCAAAATTTATGATACACAAATGGAAAAAAAAAATTCTGTCAAAATACTCATCTGCCAAGAAAGAAAGCAATCAACACAGCCTGACACAGATATGGTCCAGATGTTATAATCTTCAGACAGAGAATTTAAAATAACGGTGATTAATGATAAAGGCTTTAGTGGAAAATGGGTAACAGACCAACACACACAGACTTTGAAAATTATAAAAAAGAATCAAATAGAAGCGTTAGAAATGAAAACACAGAAACAGACATGAAGGGTGCTTTCTACTGATTGATCAATAGATTGGACACAGGCACGGGAAGAAGTAATGTGTAGAAAACAGGCCAACGTGAGGGAGTCTGGAGAGTAAACGTCTGGGAGGCTCTAGTCAGAGAACTGAAGAAACAGTCTCTAACAAATCTAGCCTGAAACCCTAGAGGTGGTCAAGAAGCAAGAGCTCACAGAAAAGTCTGAGAAACTGCTGGGTCCAGTCACCACAACTATAAACCAGGAAGGTGTGGGAAGATCTCAAAGCTACTGCAACTAGGCATCATTACATGCCAAGGATAACTACCTCTATTTTAATTCTACATTCCAAATACATGTAAGGTTCTCTTAGCGCCTAAATTTAACCTGGAGCCATGCAGGGAGTGGAATTCTAGAAAATACACTTTCTAGCTTTAGTATGAAGTATTGGTGGCACTCAGTTGACCATATACAATCCAGAACATTTAGTATTTCAAAAATAGCTAAAAATGACCAATATGGTATAAGGTGAAAGTGTAGCTGTTAGTCGCTCAGCAGAGTCTGCAACCCCACAGACTAGCCCGCCAGGCTCCTCTGGCCATGGAATTTTCCAGGCAAGAGTACTGGAATGGGATGCCATTTGCTTTTCCAGGGGATCTTCCTGAGCCAGGGATCGAACCAAGTCTCCCACATTGAAGGCAGATTCTTTACTGCCTGAGCCACCAGGGAATCCATCATTTTGGCCTTAGGAGACCCGAAACAAAGAACAAGCTGAGTTATGCTGCACCTGGACTTCTGACCCAAAGAAACTGGGAGATAACAAATGGATGCTCCTGTTTTCTGCCAAATTTGTGGTAATTTGTGAGAGCAGTTAGAGAAAGCTAAAACAACTCCTTACTGGCCATGCTGATTCCCGTGTATCCCACTCCAACTCATTCTCTACTCCAGAGTAATCCTTCTACAAATTGAATCCATTTTTGTCAATCCTCTGCTTAAAACTACCACTGAAACCTCACTGCATCCTCAGATAAGGTTCTATCCCCGTGCATGAGCAGATAAGACCTTTATTTGGTGCAGTATCTATTTAATTCTCCAGCTTATTCAGCCACCAAATGTCTTGACAGTCTCTGCCCTAAATATTCTGAATTATTTTTGTTCTGAAAAATAGAAAGCAAAGGAGCCTTTGCACATACTGAGTATTGCATGGAAGAGCCTCCTTTTAATTCATCTCACTCAGCTTTTAGGACTCAGATTAAATAGTACTGAACCCCCCTCAGTAATATCTGACCCTCAAGCCTGGTTAGGCACTCTGCCTATGTTTATTCCAATCAGGGTGTCTTTCATTATTTATTGGAAATTGCCTCTATTTCTGAGTCTCTTCCACTAAACTACAAGATAGGAGACTTGGTATTTTATTCTTCAAAATAGTTCAAGTAATGCTTGCCACACACACAAACACATACAAAGATGGAAGGTAGTATTTTAAATAATCTATTAATATGAAATATAAGAGGAAAGTTAAAATAATAAGCAATTATTAAAGGTAATATTACTTTTTCTAGATTGATGGTATAATTTCTTCTGCCTTCATAATATTTAAAAATACTATAATTTTAGTGATTGGAAATTACTTTGAATTTACTTTGAATTTGAGCTTACTTCAAAATGTTTTCCCCTAGGATTATTTCTAAGAAAAGAACAGTTAGGCATTTTTTTCTAAGTAGAAAATACCAAATTTGTGGTATTGTTCCAGTTTTCTCAAAATAGTCTGTTTCTAGCTAACTTTTTTTTCTAAAGCCTCATGACCCAAGAACTTTTCACAGTGCTCACAGTAAGTTACCATGGTAACTCGAAATGTTTCCCACCATCTCATAGATCAGGTTCATCATGATGCTGTAAGACTGCTGAGAGAGTGATTAATGGGTGAAGTCACTGCAAAAGGGTTTATAAAAATGCTATCATATTTGAGAACTAAAGGACAATATAGAATGTACCATTCACAAGATTTTGAACACTAAATTTTGAAACTACATTATTTTTTAAAAGAGTAAAAAGCATACTAGCAAAAGATGAACTCTTTATGATTGTCTAGAAGGACAAGACTTGTCAAACACTGTGCCAATAAAAACTACTTGACATTAAATATTTTAAAGGAATCTGGGGATGAAGGATGAATAAATTAGGAGTTCAGGTTTAATATATATACACTACTATGTATAAAATGACTTGTGAATTGTAAGACTTGTGAATCTTACATGTCATTTAGAATCTGTCATCACGTATCCTACACTGCTGAGTTAAGAGGAGCTCTTACCTGTTTTTTTTTTTGCTTCTCTTGAAATTCATTAAATACAGGATTGTTCCTGATGACTTTTAAGAATTAAATTAGAAAGACAGATGTCTGGAAATAAAAACTAAAATTTACTAAAAGCTCATCAATTAACCTTTTTTTCCTGATATTGTAAATTTTTGTAGTTGGTATCAATGCCGTTTTTTGTTTTGTTTTTGGCTGCCACACGGCATGAGGGATCTTAGTTCCCCTACCAGGGATCAAACCCTGGCCCTCCGCAGTGAAAGTGCAGAGTCCTAACCACTGGACTGCCAAGAATTCTCTCAAATGCATTTTGGTGGGGGGAGGCTGCCCTGGGTCTTGCTGCTGTACAATAATTGCTGCAAGCAACTCTGCGTTGAGGTACACGGGCTTGTTCTCATAGTGGTTTTTCTTGTTGCAGAACACAAAATGATCATCCTCTGGCAAACTGTACATTTACTTTCTGATTGTTTTCCGTCTTCCTTATGAGACTGTAAGCTCTGTGAAGGCAAGAGTTTTGTTCCTCCCTGGAATTCTGTTATCCAGAACTGTACCTAATAACTAACAGAAGCTTAATAAATAATAGAAGCTTAGTAAATATTGTGGGCTTCCCTTGTAGCTCAGTCGGTAAAGAATTTGCTGCAGTGAAGGAGACCTAGGTTCAATCCCTGGGTTGGGAAGATCCCCTGGAGAAGGAAATGGCAACCCACTCCAGTATCCTTGCCTGGAAAATCTCATGGACAGAGAAGCCTGGTGGGCGGCAGTCCATGGGGTCACAAAGAGTTAGCCACGACTGAGAGACTAACACTTACTTACCCTCATGCATAAAATAAAAAACCAACAAGGAGCTACTGCATACCACAAGTAATTATACCCAATATTTTGCAATAACTTAAAGGGAAAATATTATGAAAATATATATTTTTATGTATAACTGAATCACTTTGCTATACACCTGAAATTAACATTTTAAATCAACCATACTTCAACAAACATAAGATTTTAATATAAGATATCCAAAACAAGAATGATACAGTTAACTTAAAAGGCAAAGAAAATTGTATACAAAGCTAAGACAATTTAATAATACTCTGTCTCCATTGTATTAATGGTAATGAAGGTATAAAAACATTNTTTAAATCAACCATACTTCAACAAACATAAGATTTTAATATAAGATATCCAAAACAAGAATGATACAGTTAACTTAAAAGGCAAAGAAAATTGTATACAAACCTAAGACAATTTAATAATACTCTGTCTCCATTGTATTAATGGTAATGAAGGTATAAAAACATTGACATAAGGACAGATCTTTCACAAGATTCATCACAGAAGGCTGCAAGGCAAATCACTGAGTTCTGCTTTGAATCTCTGAGAACAACTAGATGCTAATATTCATTGAACTGAATATTCACTGAATTGGGAATAAAGCTTCTTAACTGGCAATTCTGATACAATGTACTCTCGGAGAAAACAAGGGTACCATCAAAAGAGAAAGAACTTACTGAAGGTCCATGCCAGTTTCTGATTCAGATAAGGAACATGATAGAGATAATACTAGCTTATCAGCTGCTATTTGAATCTCTCTTTTTTCAGTACTCATAAAGATAACTGGAGAATTCAAATACTAACTGCTATCATATCATGCTGATTTTCATTAAATTTGGCAAAAGGGTGCCCAGCATGGGAATATTAAACTACTTTCCAACCATATGACAAAAAAAAAGGTTTTTATATTTATAGCCATTATGCTTTATTTTAACTTTTTTAATACTGGCACCCATTGAAGTCTAGATAATTAAAGTCAGCTACAAAATACTTCAAGTCTTCATGCCTGGAGAAAAAGACCCTTTAAGGAAAACTTTGAACTTTGCTATTTTAGTGTACTATATAAAATAGAAAATTATAGTCTCACAAACATTATAAAGTTTTTAAAGTACATTAATCACACAAACAAAAGACTGCATTATTTGACAACTTAAAATCATAATAGTCTATAGAAGTCAAATTAGTTATTTTACAAAATGCTGTATTATACAATAGATACCCAAAATCTTTCCAAACTGTCATCATTTTCTGATTTATAAAGAGCACTGTGTTAAGTTTACAGATGTTGAATTGATTAACACAACTCAGGAGACTAAATTAAGACAGTAAAAAAAAATACTTGAAAACAAATTATATTTAATGTCACTAAACCTAATTCAGAAACAAGTTGACAAGTCTTAAAACCATTATCCATCTTTCACACTGGGAGATACTTATATTTTTTTATGAATAGTACTAAGAGATTTTCTAAATTAACATGGAGATAGGTTACCTGATATCCACAGTGGGTCTGACAGAAGAAAAAACTAACATATAATATGACAAGCTCAAAAGGAGAAAACTGTATTTTATAATCTGGATTATTTAGTTAGCACTTTATAAAGTCATACCTGTTATTTTCAACGTTAGCATCTACCAGGAAGGTAATGAATGGAAGACAGTCACCTAAATAAAGCTCTGGCCAGTTTCAGTGCAGGATGATGCCATTTAGCATACTGCTACTGCTGCTACTGCTAGGTCGCTTCAGTCGTGTCCGACTCTGTGCGACCCCATAGACGGCAGCCAGCCCACCAGGCTCCCCCATCCCTGGGATTCTCCAGGCAAGAACACTGGAGTGGGTTGCCATTTCCTTCTCCAATGCATGAAAGTGAAAAGTGAAAGCGAAGCCACTCAGTCGTGTCCAACTGTTAGCGACCCCATGGACTGCAGCCTACCAGGCTCCTCTGTCCATGGGATTTTCCAGGCAAGAGTACTGGAATGGGCTGCCATTGCCTTCTCTGACCATTTAGCATGGAAACCAATTTAATTCACAGCAAGTGCATATCAAAGTATCTTTCCTGGCCTTCCATAAGAGCTTGTGGTTTCATGGGTAAATTAATAATATGGTGCCATAATTTGACTTTCACTATCCCTGACTCAACGTAGTCCTCAAACTCTAGCTGCAGCACTGGCTCTGGGTCCAAGTTAAAGATGGTAAAGGTATTTTGAGATTTTCTTTGGAATTCTTGAGCTGTTATTTTCTCTGAACACAAGATAATAGATGCTACAATATATCTATGGTTTATAGATGAACAGTCTCTCAGGTCCATCAATACCTTTTAAAGTTATCTCAATTGGTTTTGGCATCAACATAGACTCACAATATATTTACAAACCAATTCCAAGCATTATGAACAAAGATATCCTTTCCCATACAATGCCAGCTTTTGGCCTCTGAAAATATCCTATTTCTAGAACTACAGCCAGGAGAAGGTCAAGTGTTCATCTAGGAAATCAGAACTAGACACTGAGGATTCCTTGCAGCCTTTGTGGGAGTATCTTGCGAGAGGCTGGCATATCTACTTAGAACCCTATAGTACATGAAACAGACTCAACTAAGTTTGAACAAAGGCAAATCACGCTGAAATGCCAGGTGAAGGTACTGGTGGTGATTACTGGAGAAAATATTTAAAATAAAAAGCTTTTTCACCTATTTAGCATTGCATACAGTTAACTGATGTAATCAACACACTCCAGAAAACCTAAGGACACTGGAAGCACTCAGTGAAAGGAGTGGTAGCAACCAGGATAATGTGACACTGAAAGCAATGCATTAATTCAAAAAGAAGCATCACCACGAACGGAGCTAGTGGAGGGGATGGGATTCCAATGGAGCTATTTCAAATCCTAAAAGATGATTCTGTTAAAACGCTGCACTCAATATGCCAGCAAATGTGGGAAACTCAGCAGTGGCCACAGGACTGGAAAAGGTCAGTTTTCATTCCAATCCCAAAGAAAGGCAATGCCAAAAAAAGTTCAAACTACCACACAGTTGCACTCATCTCACATGCTAGCAAAGTAATGCTCAAAATTCTCCAAGTGAGGTTCCAACAGTACATGAACTGAGAACTTTCAACTTGGTTTTAGAAAAGTCAGAGGAACCAAATATCAAATTGCCAACATCTGTTGGATGACAGCAAAAGCAAGAGAGTTCCAGAAAAATATCTGCTTCCATTTTATCGTCTATGCCAAAGCCTTTGACTGTGTGGATCACAACAAACTGTGGAAAATTCTGAAAGAGATAGGAATACCAGACCACTTGACCTGCCTCTGAGAAATCTGTATGCAGATCAAAAAGCAACAGTTAGAACTGGACATGGAACCATGGACTGGTTCCAAATTGGGAAAGGATTATGTCAAGGCTGTATATTGTCACCCTGCTTATTTAACCTATATACAGAATACATGAGAAATGCCAGGCTGGATGAAGCACAAGCTGGAATCAAGATTGCCAGTAGAAATATCAATAACCTCAGATATGACATCACCCTTATAGCAGAAAGTGAAGAGGAACTAAAGAGCTTCTTGATGAAAGTGAAAGAGGAGAGTGAAAAAGTTGGCTTAAAGCTCAACATTCAGAAAACGAAGATCATGGCATCCAGTCCCATCACTTCAGGTAAATAGATGGGGAAACAATGGAAACAGTGAGAGACTTTATTTTGGGGGGGCTCCAAAATCACTGCAGATAAAGACTGCAGCCATGAAATTAAAAGACACTTGCTCCTTGGAAGACAAGCTCTGACCAACCTAAACAATATATTAAAAAGCAGAGACATTACTTTGCTGACAAAAGTCCGTCTAGTCAAAGCTATGGTTTTTCCAGTAGTTATCTATGGTGTGAGAATTGGACCATAAAGAAAGCTGACCATCAAAGAATTGCTGCTTTTGAACTGTGGTGTTGGAGAAGACTCTTGAGAGTTCCTTGGACTGCAAGGAGATCCAACCAGTCCATCCTAAAGGAAATCAGTCCTAAATATTCATTGAAAGGACTGATGCTGAAGCTGAAACTCCAGTACTTTGGCCACCTGCCTGTGAAGAACTGACTCTAGAAAAGACCCTAATGCTGGGAAACATTGATGGCAGGAGGAGAAGGGGATGACAGAGGATGAGATGGTTGGATGGTATCACTGACTTGATAGACATGAATTTGAGCAAGTTCCAGGAGTTGGTGATGGATAGGGAGGCCTGGCATGCTGCAGTCCACGGGGTGCAAAGAGTTGGATGTGACTAAGCAATTGAACTGAACTGAACTAAAAAGGTTCAATACAAGCTGCTGGTAATGATAATAACAGAAAAAACAATAGTAACAACACAGTATTTTTTTGAATGCTTCATTCCTTTTCACATGTCTTAGCATGAATGTTTGGAATTTCACAATACTTATTTATTATTAATTTTATTGACATAATATCCTATTTAAGTGGGGCTTCCCTGGTGGCTCAGAAGATAAAGAATCCCCTTGCAGTGCAGGAAGCCAAGGTTCATCCCTGGATCAGGAATTCCCTTTTCTCCTGGAGAAGGGAATGGCTCCCCACTCCAGTGTTCTTTCTTGCCTGGAGAATTCCATGGACAGAGGAGCCTGGCAGGCTACGGTCCACAGGGTAGCGAACAGTCAGATACAACTGAAGGGACTTAGTATATATACAAGGCTCCTTTGGATCCTTACACTAAGTAACTAAAGCTGTTAAAAATGTAACTGTCTTACATTATGTCTACCTGAAAAGATAATTCCTTGGAAGTACTACTTTTATGTTATTCTGTTAACAGAAAAGATTTCTACTACTTTTTGCATTACCAGCCTTAAGAAATTAAACTAATCATAATAACAAGAGCTCAGTTTGGACTACCTTCAAACTTCAAATGAAAACATCAGGAAAAGTAAAAAGAATCTAAGTTAACATTCAATCTTGTGAATACCATCCCACCTAGAATTATATTGTTATATGCATATAAATAGAAAAATCTTAAAAAGTAGTTTTACATTGTACAGAGAACTGTACGGTGCAATTAAATTTGAATAGAGACTTTTTCCAAAATAACTTTTATTTCAGTTGTATTATGTATCACACAACTATTTACTCCAACTTCTTCAGCTGTAAAATTACCACTTTCGTGCTTTTTTCTTTCCAAATGAAAAGAAAAGCAAATATTATAAATTGCAACAAATTTAAACTTCATACTCACTATTAGACAAATAGATTCTATTTAGGAAATTTACTTAATGCAATAGAATTGCCATCACAAGTTTTTAGATAGATGGGCAGACAGATAACCAGGTGTGCTATCAACACTGTATTTTAAGGACACTGGGTCAAATCTTTATAAAAATTTCTGATTCAGAGCTTTGGCTGCTTAAAGTTAATTTAATAATAATCAAGGAGCACTTTTAAACTCAAGATATCCTTTAACTAAATATATTATAGATAAAAGCATAGAATAGAAGCATAAAATAAAATGTCTACTTTGCTGGAGGAACTCAGAAAAAAGTTACTCAACAGAAGTAAGCAAGCAGGAATCTTGAGGCCAGCAATTGAATAAATTAACAGGAAATGTATTACATCATAGAATTTTTTTTTTAATCTCAAAAATAGAATTGGGGTTGTTAAGGTACTGAGACATCGTAATAACTAGTATATGACCAAATACATAGACTACCTTCCTCAAAAACAACAATGTAAGGACAGCTGAAGAGTCATGATTAAAATGGAGAAACATCAGCTTGACTTTGTAAACAAGCTGAATATCGACAGTAAACGACATGAGCATCTTGACAGTAAACAAGCTGTTTCAGCTCCTTGCTGAGATGTAGGCAATATGTCATNCAGCATATCTGAGGTTATTGATATTTCTCCCAGCAATTTTGATTCCAGCTTGTGTTTCTTCCAGTCCAGCATTTCTCATGATGTATTCTGCATATAAGTTAAATAAGCAGGGTGACAATATACAGCCTTGACGTACTCCTTTTCCTATTTGGAACCAGTCTGTTATTACTCATCCATTAAAAAAAGTGAAATAGTGCCATTTGCAGCAACATGGATGGACCTGAAGATGATCATACTAAATGAAGTAAGTCAGGCAGAGAAAAGACAAATACCTCATGATATCACTTTTATGTAGACTCTTAAAAAAAATTACAAATGAACTTATTTACAAAATAGAAACAGACTCACAGATTTAGAGAATGAATTTATAGTCACCAGAGTAGAAGGATGGGAGAGCCTGATAGATTGTGAGTTCTTGATTGACATGTATACACTGCTATTTTTAACATAAAATGCCTTTCCATGAAAAGAAAGGTTAGTGCATGCAATCTTTAGTATATTCTAAGAAGCACTGAGAGAGGCACAGCAGCAATTTGGAAAAAGGATGAGAGACCAGAGGTGAGACTGGTGGATCATATGGTAATTCTCTTTGTAGTTTTTTTAAGGAACCTCCATATTGTTCTCCATAGTGGCTGTTCCATTTACATTCCCACTTACCATGTACTAGGGTTCTCTTTTCTCCACAACCTTTCCAGTAATTTT
The DNA here is from genome assembly GCA_006410615.1 of Neotragus moschatus. NCBI lineage: Eukaryota > Metazoa > Chordata > Mammalia > Artiodactyla > Bovidae > Neotragus > Neotragus moschatus. The sequence goes on along the minus strand of SJYA01001316.1, from coordinate 360,486 downwards.
TATTTGTAGACTTTTTAATGATGGCCATTCTAACTCATGTAAAGTGATACCTCATTGTAGTTTTAATCTGCATTTCTCTAATAATTAGCATGTTAAGCATCTTTTTATGTGTCTCTTGGCCATCTTGATGTCTTCTGTGAGTAAATGTCTGTTTAGGTCTTCAGCACATTTTTGGATTGGATTGGTTTGGATTTTGTTTGTTTGTTATTGAGCTTATGAGCTGTTTGTATACTTTGAAAGTTAAGCTCTTGTTGGTCTCATTGTTTGCAAATATTTTCTCTCAGTCTGTAGGTCATCTGTTCATTTTTATTATGGCACTGTGTAAAAGCTTATAAGTTTGATGAGGTCCAATTTGTTTGTTTTTGCTTTCATTTTGTTTGCCTTTGGAGACCAACCTAAGAAAACATTGCTAGGATTTATGTCAGAGAATCGATTGCCTATATCTCTCCTAGAATTTTTATGGTTTCATGTATTATATTTAAATCTTTAAGCCATTTTGAGTTTACTTTCTTTATTTTGGTGTGTTCTAACCTCATTGATTTACATAGGGCTATCCACTTTTCCCAACACCACTTGCTGAGGAGCGTGTCATTTTTCCATTGTACATTCTTGCCTCCTTTGCCAAAGATTAACTGACTATATGTGTATGAGTTTACTTCTGGGCTCTCTATTCTAGTTCATTGATCTATATATCTGTTTTTTGTGCCAGTACCACATTGTCTTGACAACTATAGCTTCGTAGTATTATCTGAAGTCTGGAAGAGTTATGCCTCCAACTTTGTTCTTGCTCTTCAGGAATGTTTTAGTAATTCTGGGTCTTTTGTGGTCCCATATAAATTTTAGGATTATTTGTTCTAGTTCTGTGAAAAAATATCATAGGTAACTTGATAGGGGTCACATTAAATCTGCAGAATGCTTTGGTTACTATGGCCACTTTAAGTAACTATATTGATTCTTCTAATCCAAGAACATGAGATACCTATTTCATATTTCCTTAAATCATCTTCTACTTCCTTCATCAATGTTTTATAGTTNAAATTTTAGGATTATTTGTTCTAGTTCTGTGAAAAAATATCATAGGTAACTTGATAGGGGTCACATTAAATCTGCAGAATGCTTTGGTTACTATGGCCACTTTAAGTAACTATATTGATTCTTCTAATCCAAGAACATGAGATACCTATTTCATATTTCCTTAAATCATCTTCTACTTCCTTCATCAATGTTTTATAGTTCTAATATAAGTCTGTCACCTCCTTGGTTAGGTTTATTCCTAGGTTATTTTGCTTATTGGTTTTTTTTTTAATGCAACTGTAAATGGAATTTTCTTTTACTTTCTGATACTTCATTGTTAGTGTAAAGAAATGTAACAGACTTCTGTATATTACTTTTGCATCCTGCTACCTTGCTGGATTCATTGATTAGTTCTAATAATTTTTATGTGGAGTCTTTAGGGTTTCCTGTATAGAGAATCATGTCATAATTCTTTTAACTTTAGCCAACCTAATAGGTATGTAATGGTATCTCACTGTGATTTGTCCAGTTCCATCTGTGATTGTTTTAGACACTTAATATGCCTGAAAATAAATCCTTTTTTGCTTAAAATAGCTAAAGTAGTTTCTATTGTCAGCAACTGAAGTCTAATCCAGTACATTTTAGATATGTGAAACAGTTTAGAGAGAAAGAATAAGAAACTAAAAATAGTGGTAACAATGACTTGGAAAAAGTAACGGTTTCTTTTCTAATTTCAAAAAATAATAATAATAAAAGAGCAGAGATTTGGGAGTAAAGATAATCCCAAAGGCTCAGGAGTATCATGACTATGAAAGGGAAGGCTAGGGAACGTGAGATAGCCAATGAAAATTTTATTGGAAAATATACCATCTCTGTGGAACGAAAGAGGGAAGAATGTGAGTTTATCTCAAACAGGACAGAAATATTGGAAGATAAAATTGAAAAAGATCCCAGTGTAGGAAAAAAGCAGCAGGATGGTGGTTAGAATGGGAAAATACGAAACAGAAATGATTGACATTGGAAACAGAAATGAAACAGAAAAAAATGGATAAAATGTGGGCAATATAAATATTAATATATATAAGAGTAAACATATCAGTGACAACAACTGAGTGTTATAAACTCCAGGGGAAGCCAGTCACAGAAGGGTAACCACAAAGTTGTGAGACTTAACTCCAGGAGCTCCAGCAGAGCCCTATAGTAAGTAACAGAGAAAAATTCTCTTGGTCTTCTTGCAAGAGTAGGGGAATAGGAACCATTTTGAAATACCTCAGAGCATGCTGTTCTTCTTTTTATATATATATATTTTTATTTTAAATTTCTATTTATTTTTTAATTGGAGGATAACTGGTTTATAATATTGTGTTGGCTTCTGCCACATATCAATATGAATAGGGAGGGAGGGAGGTTCAAGAGGAAGGAGACATTTTGTTCTTCTTGACAAGACCTGGCCTCAAGGCAAACTAGTTAACCAGAGCCTAACCTTCTGGGCCTATTTTTCTGAGCCTAAGTAACTTTGGGAAGGTAAATACCCAATTCCAGCCCACTGGAGTTATCCAGTCCCACCTAAAGGAAGAGAAAAAAATGAGAAACACCTGTGAAGTTCATGGCCTAGAGGCTTAGGCTCACTAAAAGAATGAGATTATAGGACTATAAAATGGACTATAATCCATAGGACTACAGAATGCTCCTCCACCACACACATCTCAATACCACATTACTAACAGCTAATTCACAGTAGTTCCTTCACTCTGTACATAATCTACTCTGAAGAAAAAATTAAAAGGCATACCAAAAGGCAACAAAACAGTTTGAAAAGACAGAGAAAGCACTAGAACTAGACATGGAAGCCGTGTAATGAACTATCAGATCAGGAATTTTAAGCAACAATTGATATGCTAAGGGCTTCAGTGGATAAACTTCCATGGTAGCTCAAGTGCTAAAGAATTTTTCCACAATGTGGGAGGCCTGGGTTCCATTCCTGGATGAGGAAGATTCCCTGGAGAAGGGAACAGCAACTCACTCCAGTGTTCTTGCCTAGAGAATCCTATGGGTAGAGGAGTCTGGTGGTCTACAGTCCACAGGGTCTCAAAGAATTGAACATGACTAAGCAACTATTGCTTTCACTTTACAGTGGTTTAAAAAGAAAAGAACAGATAGACAATATCAGCAGAGAGACAGAAATCCTAAGAAAGAATAAAAAAGAAATTATAGAGAAAAAACAGAAATAAACAATTAATTGCCTGAATTTATTGGTAAATTGGACATGGCTGAAGAAAGAATCCCTGAGCTAGAAAATATACAAACAGAATCTTTAAAAACAAAGTAAAGAAATCAGACTCACAATAAAGAACTGAAAAGAGATCAGAAAAATCAAGATCGAAGTTAAAAAAAAAAAAGCACTACATACCAAAATCTCTGGGATGCAATAAAAGGAGAGGACAGTTCACAGCAATACAGGCCTAACTCAAGCAACAAGGCAAATCCTATATAATCTAACTTTATACCTACCCAAAAAAAAGAACTACAAGTGAAGCCCAAAACAGGCAGAAGGAAGGATACAGTAAAGATCAGAGTAAAATAAGTCAAAGAAAATTTTGAATTATATTTAGAAAAAGTCAATGAAATTAAGAGCTGGTTCCTTAAAAAGATAAACAAAATCCACATGCCATTAGTGAGACTAACAAAGTAAAAGGAGTAAAAGTCAATGAAGTAAAATCAGAAATGAAAGACAAGTTACCACTAAAATAACAGAAATAAAGAGGATCATAAGAAACTACTTCAAACAATTATATGTCAAAAAATTGAACAATCCAGAAGAAATGGATACATCTCTAGAACCATATAACCTGTAAGACTGAATTCTAAAGAAAAATCTGAATAGACTGATGAACAAGGAGATTGAAACAGTAATCACAAAGCTCCTAGTAACCAAAAGCCCAGGACCAACTGCTTCACTGACAAGTTCTACAGAGCATTCAAAGAATTCATACATATCCTTCTCAAACTCTTCTAAAAAATTAAGAGGGAAAAATCTTTCAAACATTGTATAGAGTTAGCATTATCCTGATACAAAAACCAGATGAGGACACAACCAAAAAATAAAATTGCAGGCCAATACTCTTAATGAAAGAAAAATGAAAGTGAAGTCGCTCAGTAGTGTCTGATTCCTTGCGACCCCATGGACTATAGTCTGCATCAGGCTTCTCCATCCATGGGATATTCCAGGCAAGAGTACTGGAGTGGGTCGCCATTTCCTTCTCCAAACACAGACACAAAAACTTTCAAGAAAATAACAGCAAGTCAAATTCAACAATACATTAATAAGATCATACACCACAATCTAGCAGTATTTAGTCCAGGGATGAAAGGATAGTTAAGCATCTACAAATTAATGAAAGAGATACATCACATTAACAAAATGAAGGATAAAAATCACATGATCAATATATATAAAGAATATCTATAACTTAAGAACCACAAAAAAGAAAAAAACCTATTAAAGAACAGGCAGAGGATCTGAATACATATTTACCCAAAGAAGGCATACAGATGGCCAATAGCCAGTCGAGAAAAGAAGTTCAATGTAACTTTCAGGAAAGTGCAAATCAAAATCACAATGTGATTACCACCTCATACCTGTTAGAATGAAATTATTGAAAAGTCAAGAAATAATAAATGTTGGAGAGGAAGTAGAGAAAGGGAATATTCATATGCTGTTTGTGGGAATGTAATCTAGTACTACCACTATGAAAAAGAATATGGAAATTCCTTAAAAAAAATTTAAGAACAGAACTACCATATGATCCCTATTCCACTATTTATCTGAGACTTCCCAGGGTGGTCTAGTGATGAAAACTCCACCCTTCCACTGTAAGTCAAGTGGGCCTTANCATGCTGTTCTTCTTTTTATATATATATATTTTTATTTTAAATTTCTATTTATTTTTTAATTGGAGGATAACTGGTTTATAATATTGTGTTGGCTTCTGCCACATATCAATATGAATAGGGAGGGAGGGAGGTTCAAGAGGAAGGAGACATTTTGTTCTTCTTGACAAGACCTGGCCTCAAGGCAAACTAGTTAACCAGAGCCTAACCTTCTGGGCCTATTTTTCTGAGCCTAAGTAACTTTGGGAAGGTAAATACCCAATTCCAGCCCACTGGAGTTATCCAGTCCCACCTAAAGGAAGAGAAAAAAATGAGAAACACCTGTGAAGTTCATGGCCTAGAGGCTTAGGCTCACTAAAAGAATGAGATTATAGGACTATAAAATGGACTATAATCCATAGGACTACAGAATGCTCCTCCACCACACACATCTCAATACCACATTACTAACAGCTAATTCACAGTAGTTCCTTCACTCTGTACATAATCTACTCTGAAGAAAAAATTAAAAGGCATACCAAAAGGCAACAAAACAGTTTGAAAAGACAGAGAAAGCACTAGAACTAGACATGGAAACCGTGTAATGAACTATCAGATCAGGAATTTTAAGCAACAATTGATATGCTAAGGGCTTCAGTGGATAAACTTCCATGGTAGCTCAAGTGCTAAAGAATTTTTCCACAATGTGGGAGGCCTGGGTTCCATTCCTGGATGAGGAAGATCCCCTGGAGAAGGGAACAGCAACTCACTCCAGTGTTCTTGCCTAGAGAATCCTATGGGTAGAGGAGTCTGGTGGTCTACAGTCCACAGGGTCTCAAAGAATTGAACATGACTAAGCAACTATTGCTTTCACTTTACAGTGGTTTAAAAAGAACAGAACAGATAGACAATATCAGCAGAGAGACAGAAATCCTAAGAAAGAATAAAAAAGAAATTATAGAGAAAAAACAGAAATAAACAATTAATTGCCTGAATTTATTGGTAAATTGGACATGGCTGAAGAAAGAATCCCTGAGCTAGAAAATATACAAACAGAATCTTTAAAAACAAAGTAAAGAAATCAGACTCACAATAAAGAACTGAAAAGAGATCAGAAAAATCAAGATCGAAGTTAAAAAAAAAAAAGCACTACATACCAAAATCTCTGGGATGCAATAAAAGGAGAGGACAGTTCACAGCAATACAGGCCTAACTCAAGCAACAAGGCAAATCCTATATAATCTAACTTTATACCTACCCAAAAAAAAGAACTACAAGTGAAGCCCAAAACAGGCAGAAGGAAGGATACAGTAAAGATCAGAGTAAAATAAGTCAAAGAAAATTTTGAATTATATTTAGAAAAAGTCAATGAAATTAAGAGCTGGTTCCTTAAAAAGATAAACAAAATCCACATGCCATTAGTGAGACTAACAAAGTAAAAGGAGTAAAAGTCAATGAAGTAAAATCAGAAATGAAAGACAAGTTACCACTAAAATAACAGAAATAAAGAGGATCATAAGAAACTACTTCAAACAATTATATGTCAAAAAATTGAACAATCCAGAAGAAATGGATACATCTCTAGAACCATATAACCTGTAAGACTGAATTCTAAAGAAAAATCTGAATAGACTGATGAACAAGGAGATTGAAACAGTAATCACAAAGCTCCTAGTAACCAAAAGCCCAGGACCAACTGCTTCACTGACAAGTTCTACAGAGCATTCAAAGAATTCATACATATCCTTCTCAAACTCTTCTAAAAAATTAAGAGGGAAAAATCTTTCAAACATTGTATAGAGTTAGCATTATCCTGATACAAAAACCAGATGAGGACACAACCAAAAAATAAAATTGCAGGCCAATACCCTTAATGAAAGAAAAATGAAAGTGAAGTCGCTCAGTAGTGTCCGATTCCTTGCGACCCCATGGACTATAGTCTGCATCAGGCTTCTCCATCCATGGGATATTCCAGGCAAGAGTACTGGAGTGGGTCGCCATTTCCTTCTCCAAACACAGACACAAAAACTTTCAAGAAAATAACAGCAAGTCAAATTCAACAATACATTAATAAGATCATACACCACAATCTAGCAGTATTTAGTCCAGGGATGAAAGGATAGTTAAGCATCTACAAATTAATGAAAGAGATACATCACATTAACAAAATGAAGGATAAAAATCACATGATCAATATATATAAAGAATATCTATAACTTAAGAACCACAAAAAAGAAAAAAAACCTATTAAAGAACAGGCAGAGGATCTGAATACATATTTACCCAAAGAAGGCATACAGATGGCCAATAGCCAGTCGAGAAAAGAAGTTCAATGTAACTCTCAGGAAAGTGCAAATCAAAATCACAATGTGATTACCACCTCATACCTGTTAGAATGAAATTATTGAAAAGTCAAGAAATAATAAATGTTGGAGAGGAAGTAGAGAAAGGGAATATTCATATGCTGTTTGTGGGAATGTAATCTAGTACTACCACTATGAAAAAGAATATGGAAATTCCTTAAAAAAAATTTAAGAACAGAACTACCATATGATCCCTATTCCACTATTTATCTGAGACTTCCCAGGGTGGTCTAGTGATGAAAACTCCACCCTTCCACTGTAAGTCAAGTGGGCCTTAGGAAGAACCATTACAAACAAAACTACTGGAGGTGACGGAATGCCAGTTCAGTTATTTCAAATCCTAAAAGGTGATGCTGTGAAAGTGCTGCACTCAATATGTCAGCAAATTTGGAAAACTCAGCAGTGGCCACAGGACTAGAAAAGGTCAGTTTTCATTCCAATCCCAAAGAAAGGCAATGTCAAAGAATGCTCAAACTACCACACAGCTTCACTCATCTCACAGCCTACCAAAGTAATGCTCAAAATTATCCAAGCCAGGCTTCAACAATATGTGAACTATAAACTTCTAGATGTTCAAGCTGGTTTTAGAAAAGGCATAGGAAACAAAGATCAAATTGCCAACATCTGCTGGATCATGGAAAAAGCAAGAGAGTTCCAGAAAAACATCTATTTCTACTTCATTGACTATACCAAAGCCTTTGAATGTGTGGACCAAAACAAACTCTGGAAAATTCTTCAGGAGATGGGAATACCAGACCACCTGACCTGCCTCTTAAGAAATCGGTATGCAGGTCAGGAAGCAACAGTTAGAATTGGACATGGAACAACAGACTGGTTTCAAATTGGGAAAGGAGTACAGAAAGGCTGTATATTATCACCCTGCTTATTTAACTCATATGCAGAGTACATCATGAGAAATGCCAGGGTGGATAAAGCACAAGCTGGAATCAAGATTTCCGGGAGAAATATCAATCACCTCAGAGAAGCAGATGACACCACCCTGACGGCAGAAAGTGAAGAAGTACTAAAGAGCCCCTTGATGAAAGTGAAAAAGAAGAGTGAAAAGTTGGCATAAAGCTCAACATTCAGAAAACTAAGATCATGGCATCTAGTCCCATTACTTCGTGACAAATAGATGGAGAAACAGTGGAAACAGTGGCTGACTTTATTATTTGGGGCTCCAAAATCACTGCAGATGGTGACTGCAGCCATGAAATTAAAAGACCCTTGCTCCTTGGAAGGAAAGTTATGACCAACCTAGACAGCATATTCAAAAACAGAGACATTAATTTGCCAACAAAGGTCTTTCTACTCAAAGCTATGGCTTTTCCAGTAGTCATGTATGGATGTGAGAGTTGGACTATAAAGAAAGCTGAGTGTGGACAAACTGATGCTTTTGAACTGTGGTGTTGGAGAAGACACTTCAGAGTCCCTCAGACTGCAAGGAGATCCAACCAGTCCATCTTAAGGGAAATCAGTCTGGAATATTCACTGGAAGGACTGATGCTAAAGCTGAAACTCCAATACTTTGGCCACCTGCTATGAAGAACTGACTCATTTGAAAAGACCCTGATGCTTGGAAAGGTTGAAGGTGGGAGGAGAAGGGGACGACAGAGCATGAGATGGTTGGACGGAATCACCGACTCAATGGTCGTGAGTTTCAGCAAGTTCCAGGAGTTGGTGATGGATAGGGAGGTCTGGCGAGCTGCAGTCCATGGAGTCGCAAAGAGTCGAACCCGACTGAGTGATCTGAACTGAACTGAACTTCCACTGTAGGAATCACAGGTTTGACCCCTGGTCAGAGAACTAGGATCCTGCACACGATATGGCACGGTCAAAAAAAAAATTAGCTTTAATTTGGACTTCCCTTATGGTGCAAAGCTCAACATTCAGAAAACGAAGATCATGGCAATCCGGTCCCATCACTTCATGGGAAATAGATGGGGAAACAGTGGAAACAGTGTCAGACTTTATTTTGGGGGGCTCCAAAATCACTGCAGATAGTGACTGAAGCCATGAAATTAAAAGACGCTTACTCCTTGGAAGAAAAGTTATGACCAACCTAGATAGCATATTCAAAAGCAGAGACATTACTTTGCCGACTACTGTCCGTCTAGTCAAGGCTATGGTTTTTCCAGTGGTCATATATGGATATGAGAGTTGGACTGTGAAGAAGGCTGAGCACTAAAGAATTGATGCCTTTGAACTGTGGTGCTGGAGAAGACTCTTGAGAGTCCCTTGGACTGCAAGGAGATCCAACCAGTCCATTCTGAAGGAGATCAGCCCTGGGATTTCTTTGGAAGGAATGATGCTAAAGCTGAAACTCCAGTACTTTGGCCACCTCATGCGAAGAGTTGACTCATTGGAAAAGACTTTGATGCTGGGAGGGATTGTGGGCAGGAGGAGAAGGGGATGACAGAGGATGAGATGGCTGGATGGCATCACCAACTCAATGGATGTGAGTCTGAGTGAACTCCGGGTGTTGGTGTTGGACAGGGAGGCCTGGCATGCTGCAATTCATGGGATCGCAAAGAGTCGGACATGACTGAGCAACTGAACTGAACTGAACTGAACTGAACTATGGTCCAGTGGTTAAGAATCCACCTGCCAATACAGGGCACACAGGTCTGATCCGTGGCCTAGAAAGATACCAGGAAAGATACCTCACATACAGAGAGATAGCTAAGCCCATGCACCACAACCACTGAATCCACATACCCCAGAGCCTTACTCCACAACAAGAGAACCCACAGCAGTGAGAGGCTGCCCACTGCAACGAAAGAGGAGCCCTGCTCCCTGCAACTAGAGAAGGCCCACATGCAGCAACAAAGACCCAGCACAGCCAAAAACAAATAACAAACACCATCCTCAAAAAAAATGTTTTTTAAAAATACCACTTCCAAAAATATACCATTTTAAAAATACCACTTCTCTGTTTGCTGAAGCGTTAGCCAAAATATGGAAATTATCCAAGTATCCATCAATGGATGAATAAAGTTATTCTTGTGAATTTTTTGGTTTTCCAGGGCATATAATATTATGCTTATATAACATTGTAGTCAATTAAGTGTGCAATATAGCATTATATCTAAAATAACAATGTACATATCTTAATTTAAAAATACTTCTTTGCTAAAATATGCTAATTATCATCTAGGCCTTGAGCAAGTCATAATTTTTTTGGTGGTGGAAGGTTTGGAATACTGCAAGAATTACCAAAAGGTGACAGAGAGACAGAAAGAAAGCAAATACTGTCAGGAAAATGGTGCTGATAGATGATCAACACAGCAAACGTTTACAAACCTTTAATTTTTAGAAAGCTCAAAGTTAGTGAAGGGCAACAAACCAAGGTATGCCTGTAGGCTTATGTATGTCATATGCATATACACATACATACACACGCTTATGTATGTTTATATAGGTGTGTGTGTGAAGTAAATGACAGCAATGATACAATACACAGAACAAATAAATTACACAAGGAACAGGAAGAGTGATTTAGAGTTTGCTTTTGACATTAAAAATAAATCCTTGATCTGACAAAAGTTAAATCTTCCCTCTCTAGACTCTAAAATATTTCAAGCAAATGGTTGGCAAATTATTTAGAAATAGAGAAAGAAAAATAGATTAATAATACTATGACATAAGTCAAGAAAACCTCTTATGAAAACTCACTGAAACACAATAAAGTTAGTCCAGCTCTCTATATAAGCACTAGTTTGGATTTTATGTAATTCGTTTAAGATTTTCAGGAAGCTAGTAGCAGTTTTCTATAAGCAACACATTACCCCTACCCTTCATTCTTTTCAGTTTAAAGGTAGAATATTATAGTGTACAGTTGAATTCTCTGAAAAGCTTCTAGCTATTTTCAAAAAGGACTTCCTGGCTGGCTCAGTGGTAAAGAATCTGCCTGCAATGCAGGATACCTTGGTTCAATCCCTGAGTCAGGAAGATCTCCTGCAGAAGGAAATGGCAACTCACTCCAGTATTCTTGACTAGGAAATCCCATGGACAGAAGAGTCTGGTGGGCTACAGTCGTGGGGTTGCCAAATAGTCAGACAGGATTTGGCGACTACCCAACGACATCTTCAAAAACATAAAACTTTAAAAACATTTTCTTTTATCTTCCAAATATCTCAAAAGCTATGGAAACTCACAAGAAAAGAAACTCAAATCATTCTTCTAAACCTATTCGATATATAATAAATTAGAACTATTTCTAAAGAATTTAAATAAATGACATAGAAATCTTACAGATTTCCAAACAAGTATTTCCTTTCCATCTGTGATCCATCTCTAATAACATGCTAATTTTATGTACCACATAACAATTAACCGTAAATCTTGTTTAGGATTCCTAATGTTCAATGAGAAGTTTAATATTCTAAAACAGTCACTATCAAAGTACTGCACATTGTACATGTAATTAAACAACAATATACTTATACAGAATATTCACAGCAAGAGAATATCTAACAATAAACTTAAATTCAAATAAAGGTTATTCTCTTTTGGTTATTTTAGGTGACATAATATATGTCTGAATTTCTGGGACCCTTCCTATTTCTTTCAAAATAATGATTTTAAAAAGTATACAGTCATCAGATCTTTAATATTACCTGATGCTCCATATGAAGCAACAAAAAATACACATATAATCCTTAGGGTTAAAAAAAAAAAAGTATACAGATTCATTAAAAGTTAAACAGTTGAGAAATGGTCTGTAGTACAGTGGCCAGTGAAGAGACGTTTTGCAAAGACTTAGATCTAACAAAGGCTATAAAGAAATAAAAATCTTGAGAGACTATGGTTAGAGAGACTATTAAACTAACCATTTTATTCTAGAGATATACATATGCAACCAAAGAGGAAGGAGAATACATAATAGTTTTCTGATCTGTAGAAATCAACTGTCACAGTGACATTCTTAAAGGAAATGTTCTACCTTAACATGACTATTAACTCTGTTTATATTATATATTTAAATAGAAAATAACGTTTTCCTTTTCATCTGAAGTCATGTTTTCTAGGCATCAAGTAAGTATAGAAAATGGTCATTTTAATAAACTAATATAATCCATACTTTATTTTTTTATGGCTGGGAAATTCCTTTTCTTTGAATTCACTCATGTGTATTACTCTCAAAATACTTCTTACATATATGAAATTATTTACAACTAAATGTATCATAGGATCATTAGCATTACTTATTATATCTTGTTAGTATTTATTTTTTATTATTTTTTTTTACTTTATTTTACTTTACATTACTGTATTGGTTTTGCCATACATTGACATGAATCCACAAGGGTGTACATGAGTTCCCAATCCTGAACCCCCTCCCACCTCTCACCCCATATCATCTCTCTGGATCATCCCCGTGCACCAGCCCCAAGCATCCTGTATCCTGTATCGAACATAGACTGGCGATTCATTTCTTACATGATAGTATACATGTTTCAGTGCCATTCTCCCAAATCATCCCACCCTCTCCCCTTCCCTCAGAGTCCAAAAGTCCATTCTATACATCTGTGTCTCTTTTGCTGTCTCGCATACAGGGTTATCATTATCATCTTTCTAAATTCCATATATATGTGTTAGTATACTGTACTGGTGTTTTTCTTTCTGGCTTACTTCACTCTGTATAATAGGCTCCAGTTTCATCCACCTCATTAGAACTGATTCAAATGTATTCTTTTTAATGGCTGAGTAATANTTCTATACATCTGTGTCTCTTTTGCTGTCTCGCATACAGGGTTATCATTACCATGTTTCTAAATTCCATATATATGTGTTAGTATACTGTATTGGTGTTTTCCTTTCTGGCTTACTTCACTCTGTATAATTGGCTCCAGTTTCATCCACCTCATTAGAACTGATTCAAATGTATTCTTTTTAATAGCTGAGTAATACTCCATTGTGTATATAGAGATATTATATTCATAAACAGAAGTCATGCAATGTGATTTTGAATTAAAGTAATATTTAACATTGTGTGAATCAGGAATGCCATAATTTATAAATGATGTAATCACTGTGACTATGTTTAAATTAATTATTTAATCTCATTTTAGGGTCATAATATGTTTGTCTGTATAAGATTAGTTCATTAAGTAAAATGACTTATAAAAAAGAAATGTACGCTAAACTTGCCTTGCTGTGAATGTTATGTAAATGCTGTAAAAGTTTGCTAAAAAACTGGCATTTCAAGAATAGTAATAGACTCCCTCACTTTATGCTGACATAGAGTCATCTCTTGGTATCTGTGAAGGATTGATTGTAGAACCAAACACCAAAATCTGTAGTTGCTCAACTCCCTTCTAGAAATTGATGTATTATTTGCATATAACCTACACATATCCTCCTGAATACTTGAAATCATCTCAAGATTATTTATCACATCTAATACAATGTAAATACGATGGAAATAGTTGTAATACTATGTAAATAGTTGTAAATGCAATGTAAATAACATGTAAATAGCTGTCAGCAAGAGTCAAATTCAAGTTTTTCTTTTTGGAACTTTTGGGAATTTTTTTCCAATTATTTTTCGTAGGCAGTTTGTTGAATTCAGGGATGCAGAACTTGTGGATACAGAGGGATGACTATACCAGTTAAGACTAAAGAAATAAAGTTTCATCAAAGTAGGCAACTGAAGAAATGACATACTAATATATTTAGAATTGACAACTAAATAAAGAAAAAGTTGTTATTTGGGGGAAATTACGGCTTCCCTTGTGGCTCAGCTGGTAAAGAATCTGCCTGTAATGCAGGAGATCTGGGTTCAATCCCTGGGTTGGGAAGATCCCTTAGAGAAGGGAAAGGCCACTCACTCCAGTATTCTGGCCCAGAGAATTCCATATACTATACAGTCCATAGGGTCCCAAAGACTCGGACACGACTGAGCAACTTTCACTTTCACATTAATTTACTGCTTATTGCTCTATGTGTAAATTTGCTTTGGGTAGTATTTTCAGTTCTATCTGAAAACCAAAAATATATTTTCATCTTATTCATTTTATTATAAAGAGAAAAAGATCTTTAGAGATAGGAAAAGAACACAAAAATTCACATGCATGTTATTCAGTCTTATATTTTAATGAAGAGGATTATTTTCTGAATTGGAATTACTTAAACCTCTGAAGGAATAATAATCTTAATAATGCTGTTGTTTAGTTGCTCAGTTGTGTCCAACTCTTTTGCAAACCCATGGACTGTAGCTCGTCAGGCTCCTCTGTCCATGGGATTTCCCAGGCAAGAATACTGGAGTGGGTTGCCATTTCCTTCTCCAAGGGATTTTCCCAACCCAGGGATCGAAACTGCGTCTCCTGAATTGGTAGGCAGATTCTTTACCACTGAGTCACCTGGGAAACCCAAACTTAATAATAATAAAACAGTATTTCATTTGAATGGAAAAACAATAAGCTTAACTACAAAACCAGAGAAACGCTCAAGTAAGCTCTATGAGACCGGGGACCATCATATCTCCCCCTTTTTCACTAGATCAATACTTCCCCAGCAGCACTAGCTACCTGGTAAGGAGTAGAGAGGTCATCTGCCTGAACTACCTTTGCATTCCCATGATGTCCTCCTCCACCCCAAAAAAATGCTCCTCACTATAGAAGTCAGCTAGATAATTCCCATCAGGTATCAATTTTTCTGTAAAATTTTCTCTACCAATGCAGTTACCACCTTCTATCATAAACTCTGCACAACAAAATGTGTATGTCTAATCACAGATTTTGGTATCAGATAGACATGAGTTCAAACTCCAACTCAGTTTTACTAACCATAAAAATGTGGGCAAGTTTACTTAAGAAAAATGAGCCCTGGGAACTCCCTGGAGATCCAAAGACTAGAGCTCCATTCTTCTGCTGCAGGAGGTGTGTTCAATCCCAGGTTGGGAAGCTAAGATCATACAAGCCACATGGCACATGCAACCAAAGAAAAAGAAGAAGAAAACTGGGCCCTACTTTTACTCCTAAAAAAAAAATGAAATCTGTAAAAAAAAAAAAAAAAACAGTGTGATTAGGAGGATTAGGAGATGGTGATGGACAGGGAAGCCTGGTATGTTGCAGTCCATGGAGTCACAAAGAGTCATACACAACAGAGTGAGTGAACAACAGCAGGAGGATTAAATAAGAAAATACAAGTGGCAAGTGAAAGTTTTTTCATTTTTGAAGGTTTATAGCTCTATACTTTTTGTCTGATCATAACATTCACATACTACCTACTTATCTCCTCTCAGTCAGAGAGGAAAACCAACTATATTCCCCAGTAGACTGCATGTGGCAGGAGGATCACATGACCGTGAGTATGACCAAGAAGGAAGATGTTGGTGCAAGAGAGAATTCTTCTGGGAGAAGAAAGATGAATAGGTTAAATAATTATAGTGGACTACTTATTTGGAACCATAAGAAAAGAGACACAAAAGAGAATCAAAATATATTTTTAGACTGAACTNGCAGGAGGATCACATGACCGTGAGTATGACCAAGAAGGAAGATGTTGGTGCAAGAGAGAATTCTTCTGGGAGAAGAAAGATGAATAGGTTAAATAATTATAGTGGACTACTTATTTGGAACCATAAGAAAAGAGACACAAAAGAGAATCAAAATATATTTTTAGACTGAACTACTTTGATGCTGGGAGGGATTGGGGGCAGGAGAAGAAGGGGACGACAGGATGAGATGGCTGGATGGCATCACTGACTCAATGGACGTGAGTCTGAGTGAACTCCGGGAGTTGGTGATGGACAAGGAGGCCTGGCATGCTGCGATTCATGGGGTCGCAAAGAGTCGGACACGACTGAGCAATTGAACTGAACTGAACTGCTTTGACTAAAACGCTACTCATATCGAACCATTTGGTAATCAAAATTTAGATTACATTTAACACAGAAGTACAAAATACAGTATCTTAAGTAAGGCAGAAGCTTGCTTCTCTTTCACTTAAAATAATTCTAGGAGTAGATTAGGCGGGGCTGTGAGGGAACTCCTCAAAGTTATCAGAGATCTAAGTTCTTCTAACTCACTGCTTTGCAGTCCCTAGGTGAGGCCCTTGTCCTTACTAAGAAATGGAAAAGAAAAGGTTACCTCCTCTCTTTTATAATTTTTTAACAAGAGTGAAGAAACTTAATGCAAGTGTCAGAAAAATATAAGAAACTTATTTTACAAAGAAGAAAACTGGGCTCAGTTACTAAGTAAATTCAACTTACTTACTTATTGGCCAAAACTTAGTCACTGACTACATCTAGCTACAAATGATGCATTATTGGTTCAAAAGAATCAGGGTTCTGCTAGTAAGGGGGAAGGGGAGAATACAAGTCTCTGCCACGCTATGTGTCACATTTTTCCAAGCCCCCTAAAGTATACCATTTATAAATATGGAAACCCAAGATGATGGGTCCTGGCATTAATAACAGAATGGGCAAAAGTCCACAGAGTACAAAACAGAGAATTCAAGGGTGGAAAACAAAACATGTATTTTTTTTCTGTGTCAACAACAATGTAGCTATTCAATTATATGGAATATAGAGACAAAAGTGAAGGGTACTTTGTAGAAACCTAGGTTCCTAAAAGTCCAACCTACGGTATTAAAAAAGATGAATCACATTCTAAAAGGTGTGTTTTATGAATAAATAAATTTCTAAATATTACTTGATTTTTAAAAATATGTTTTTCACATGAGGCTTCCCTGGTGGCTCAGTGGTAAAGAATCCACCTGCCAAGCAGAAGAGGTAGGTTTGATCCCTGGGTCAGGAAGATCCACTGGAGAAGGAAATAGCAACCCACTCCAGTATTCTTGCCTGGGAAATCCCATGGACAGAGAAGCCTGGTGGGTTACAGTCCATGGGGTCACAAAGAGTTGGAAACAACTTATTGACTGAGCACAGCACACATTTTTCATATATCTATTCTATGTGATTTCCAAACTACTTTCTATAACATTTATTTATGTCACCTTGTCTCAAAAAGGGCTTCCCAGGTGGTGCTAGTGGTAAAGAACCCACTTGCCAATGTAGGAGATGGGTTAGATCCCTGGGTCAGGAATATTCCCTGGAGGATGGCCTGGCCACCCACTCCAGTATTCTTGCCTAGAGAATTTTTTTTTTTAATTTATTTTTTCATCTCAAGTGTACATGAGTTCCCAATCTTGAACCGCCCCCCCCACCTACAGAATTACATGCACAGAGGAGCCTGGCAGGCCAGGTCCATGCTGCTGCTGCTGCTGCTAAGTCGCTTCAGTCGTGTCTGACTCTGTGCGACCCTATAGACGGCAGCCCACCAGGCTCTGCTGTCCCTGGGATTCTCCGGGCAAGAACACTGGAGTGGGTTGCCATTTCCTTCTCCAATACATGAAAGTCAAAAGTGAAAGTGAAGTCGCTCAGTCAGGCCAGACTCTTAGCGACCCCATGGACTGTAACCCACCAGGCTCCTCCATCCATGGGATTTTCCAGGCAAGAGTGCTGGAGTGGGGTGCCATCGCCTTCTCTGGGCTAACTCCATAGGATCCCAAAAAGTCGAACACAACTG
Organism: Neotragus moschatus; assembly: GCA_006410615.1. Classification (NCBI taxonomy): domain Eukaryota; kingdom Metazoa; phylum Chordata; class Mammalia; order Artiodactyla; family Bovidae; genus Neotragus; species Neotragus moschatus. Next base: position 342,704 of record SJYA01001316.1, on the reverse strand, counting down.
AGGCAACTTAGCATGAAGCACGTGTCAATAAGGAATTTAAACTAGTAAATTCATATTTTCTCTCAGAACACTAATAAATAAAATGTAGTACAACTGCCCCTTGTATGGTAGAATGGTGTAGAAAGCAGACCATTTAAACCAAAGCAACTGCTTCTGACTCCTAGTTGTGAAATAAAATTTATTTTCTAAACTAATTTATTTTCTAAGATAAGAAATCACTTCAATCTACTTTGGCTGTAACTTTGCTTCTAGCACCACTGTTTTCTCAAGATCTCCAAAGAGTTCAACGTTTCCCTTCTCAGTTCATTTATCTCAGGATTCCCAAGTAACTGCTCTACACAGTCTTAGACATACACTTTAGTTGCTAATTCACATGAAGAATGCTTAAATTCATTCTTAGTCATCTCTGTTTATACATCTGAATTGCAGTCTTCCTTGATCAAAATTTATGGCAGTTCAGGGACTTTGCACAGATTTTCCAATACAGGTATCCCTACTGAGAGGCCTGAGTGGGTCTCAACTATAACAGTCAGCCTGGGACTGGAGAACAAAAACACCTCACAGAAAAAGTAAGAAGTGGATCTCTATACTGTTTTTAAAAGATTGAGGTTCAGTGGCCAAGAAAAAAATTCCATAAAGGCACAAGAATATTTGATGCCATGTGCATTCCCAGTTTTATGTTTTTCAGACCCATCCTGTGAATTTGTTATTACATTTTTTAAATAAATATGATCAGAGGCTAAATTAGGAAATAACACAACTCAAGTAGAAAATAATGATATGGTATTTATTTCAAATATCAAATCAATAATGGGTTCAAGGTATAACCCCAAAAGAAAATACAGTTCTGATATACCATCAAGCAATTGAAATAAAGTTGGATAATGATGACCCAGTAGCACATGAGTAAAATATAAAAGACGTTTTATATTTTCCCCAGTAAAATATAAAAGAAGGGTTTGTTACTAAAAGATCTCCTTAACTATAAGTCAAGTCTAAGAATACATGATATTTCTTTTTTTTTTTTTTAGAATACATGATATTTCAAGAGATACAGTCAACTTTATGACAAAACTCTCTCTCTTGTCCAAGTGAAAAGACCTTGGAGGATGTATGTCTAGTTCTGTATATACTCCGTTAAGTATCTGACATGAAATAGGACTTTTTACAAAGTCACAGTTATATCTTCTTAATAAGGCTTAACATGTTGTTTTCTCGTTGTAACGATTTTCATTCCCTTTCTACCAATTTTTCAAACCAAATGAACTTAATAGTTGTTACATATTTTTTGAATAAGTTCTAGACCTAGAGTCTGGGATGTTTAGTATAGGAATTCTTTCTAATATTTTTCACGCTAACTTTCCTTCCTAAGCTTTTCTAATGGAATCTCCTTCCCTTGTATATTACTGAAACTGATTACAGTTGCATATAACAGAAAAAGAAACATAACTGACTTAAATAATAATTTTTTTAAAAAAGGGGCTCATATTATTGAAGAATCAAAAGCCGCATTTCTCACCCTGGCTGTATATTAGAATCACCTAGGTTGTTTTTCCTAAAACCTGTCTTTTTCCAAATCTTTATCCCAATGTCCCCTCTTCAGAGATCATTTTTTAAATGGTCTTGAGTTCTCTAGGTATATATTAATATATATGTGTGTACAGATTATCTACATACATATAATATGTATACAGATATGTACATTATATATTATATACAATTATATG
>SJYA01001316.1:310612-340739 GCA_006410615.1 Neotragus moschatus | reverse complement strand
GTTATATGCATACATGTTATATTCATACATAAAAATTATATACATATATATGTGTGTATATGTATATATACATATGTATATATGTGTGTATATACATAAACACATTATATATATTATAAACATATGTGCATATATACTATATATATATATACATATACTTGTTTTCCAGTTTCCAAATAATTTCCAAAGTGTACATAAGGTTAAAACCACAATTTTAGAAGGGTTGGTTTCATACACAACTTAATCAGGATTTCAAATCTATTTATCTCTGATTCACTAAGCCTTATTCTCTTCCATGAGTCAATTTCTTTTGCAGGTCAGTCTATCTAATGATAGAATAATGGCCACAGCCTTATATCCATCTGTTATACAATCCAGAAAAAGAGAAAGCTTCTTTTTCTTCAAACACAAAACAGTTTTAGGCCATTGTCTGGGCCAACTTAGTTTCTATTTCCACCTGAACTAATCACTGTGGTAAAAGAGCTAGAATTATGCTAATTATTATGATTAACCTAAATCAAGTAACATAAAATTAAAACAAAATTTTATGTCTGGAACTAACGAACACTGTAAAATTCTAACCAATGCAAAAGTGTCAATTACCTCTGAATAATGCCTATACATCTCTACACACAAGGAAAACAAAAAAATTACAAGGAAACAGTGTCAAAAGTAAACAAGGACAAACACTGCAGATGCTTGATTTATAAAAAGCATTATATAACTAGGAAGGGATAATGGAAACATTTTTTTTGAAGCCTGTGGGGAATATGGCTCAAATTAAAACTGCTGCTGCTAAGTCACTTCAGTCGTGTCTGACTCTGTGCGACCCCATAGACGGCAGCCCACCAGGCTCCACCATCCCTGGGATTCTCCAGGCAAGAACACTGGAGTGGGTTGCCATTTCGTTCTCCAATGCACGAAAGTGAAAAGTGAATGTGAAGTCGCTCAGTCATGTCTGACTCTTAGCGACTCCATTTGCAGTCCACCAGGCTCCTCCACCCATGGGATTTTCCAGGCAAGAGTACTGGAGTGGGGTGCCATTGCCTTCTCCGAAATTAAAACTACTAGTCTGTTATTAAGGCTGAATATATATCACTGAATTTAATCACTTATATCACTGAACATAAAATACTCACATTTTTATATTTATTCCTATGTGAAAATTATTAATGTAATTGAGAGTTGAATTATAGGGCATCTTTAGTAATGTATTCCTCAGAACAAAAAGATTCCTATATTTTATACTCATTAAATAATGATAGTCAAAATACTTTATATCAAAATATTTGCAATACAATCCTGATTGAGGAAAACAAAATACGAACAGGATATTTCACTATTATTACAATGAAAGAAAAATTTACTCAAACATTAGCATTGTTTGTTTCAGGTGGTGGAACTATATAAACTTCTTTTGTTCTTTCTCCTTTCTTCAAAAATTTCTTTAATTATGTACTACTCTTATAAATAAAAAAGCTTTAATAGACCAGTCGTTGTCACAATTACACAATCAGTGGAAATACTAAGTTAAATAAAAATCTTTCTAAAATCCTTCACTTAATTCTAAACCTTGAATTTCTAAATTTTTTTTCTTTGCCAAGAATTGAACATTAATCACGAAACCTTTGTTAATATTATATGTACAAATGTCAATGGTGAAAGTGAAGTTGCTCAGTCATGTCCAACTCTTTGCGACCCCATGGACTGTAGCCCATCAGGCTCCTCCATCCATGGAATTTTCCAGGCAACAATACTGGAGTGGGTTGCCATTTGCTTCTCCAGGGGATCTTCCTGACCCAGAAATTGAACCTGGGTCTCCCACATTGCAGGCAGATGCTTTTACCATCTGAGCCACAAGGGAAGTGGTATTCTAATGTTTAAAATGTATGCAAAATACTGATAACTAGATGTTTTCATATAAGGTAACATTTCCACAGCATCTGAGAAACCATCATTTATCCCTTGCTTAAAATAGACTTCATGGAGAGGCATTTAGTTCTTCATGACACTGCCTACTCTGTAATTTAAATTCTTTAATTATTAAATTGAAAACTATTTAAGTGCAATGATGGCATCATATACTTATGAAAATGCAGAAAACAGAAATTGTGAAGTTCTTTAAATTTTGAAGGAGCAATGTCACTGAGATGCCAACATAAGTTGTTCCTGACTTGGTTTCCCCTCACAAGAACCACTAACATGTATTTAAGAACAATACTACTGAGAGAATCCTAGACATGGGGGTGAAGATGAAGCATCCCACTGTACCTCAGAGATCAAGAAAGACTACATTAGAAGGATAAGGGAAGCAAGTACATTTTGACCACATGTCTGCTTCCCTTGGATAGGACAGAGCCAAGCAGAGAGGTCTCTCCTGGGTCTCTGGTTCCTCCAGTAGAAAAGAGAGTGGGGTGTAAGAGGAGAAAGCTAAAAGCCACCCCTGGCACTGTGAATCAGTTTGTGAGAGCCTCTACTCTGATCTCATTCCACAAGAATTGCAGGGGAATCTACGGGNTGCATACACATTTCTCAAGGGGCAGGTCAGGTGGTCTGGTATTCCCATCTCTCTCATAATAACATATATAAAAAGTGCCTGTTAATAAAGGAAAGGCTCAATATATGTTTTTTCATTATTATTATTTTAGTATATACATATACTTCAGAGAAGCTTACCCATTAGACTATCATTTAATATAACTTTAACGTAAGTTAGTTTATCACATCACTTCCCATTCTCAAGATAGTTTCAAGAAAGGAAGCAGAATCTTAAGTCAGTTTGCTAAAAAGATGAAGAGGCATTCAACATTTGCTTCCCATGCTGCCACAGGAACCAACATAGGTAGTTTTATCTAGTAAAATCCAAACTTCAGCTAGGGCGTGGAGAATTTCCTCATAGAAGGAGTGTATTTAGCAGAAAGTCAAAGTCTTCAGAAATGATTCTCTGGAACGGTGTCTTTCACTTTTATTCCAAGAAATAGTCTTATTAATACTGAAGTCGATCAAAGAGGTATATGTATATGTAAATATACATTCATATATATGTATATATATGATACATATATCTATTTTTTCATATTCAATATAGACCACAGTCTCTCAAAGTGGAAATTATCATCATCCTGATCTACTCCTGATGAATCAGTGTCTCTGGCAAAAGAAACTTCTCAAAGTCTCACCACCTAGAACTGCAGGATTCTACCAGTTTCTAAGGTCTTGTAACGATATGTGCATGTGTACCAGACCTTTTCAGTTCTGATTTCTGCTTGTCCCCATCCTGTCTTGTCTCCTGTTCCATATTATCCTATACCTGATGCTGTCTCAGCTCTTAATCCTTCCCCATAGTACCACAACCATCAGAGCGTGTATGTTTAGTGGGGGGTGGAAGGGGTGAGGGCTTTACTGAAGTTCAAAGATACACAGGTGTTTCAATAAAGTGTGCTAGAATTATATGATTTTCAAATGTTCCTCAGTTATTTCTCCAACCAGAAACTCGTCACTAACTTGCCTTCACTCAGAACCTAATTGGGCTCCTGCCTCTTGTTTTTCAGTCTCACCTTTCATTATCTCCACTAGACCCCAGTTCTCAACCTTGAAAGCAACGGGGTAATTGATCGTAATTTTTCTTTTTCCTTTCCAGAATATTGAAGCCGTGTTCACCATGGTTTTAAAAAATAAAGAGCCTCATAGAGATGGGCTGCAAATCTCATATACAGATCTTTCTTGACTTAAAATGGGATTGCATTCTGATAGATTCATTGTAAATTGAAAATATCATTAAGTAAAAAATACATTTAATACATCTAACCAAGTTAGGTATATTATAGCTAAGCCTAACCTACCTTAAATCTGCTCAGAACTTAAAGTAGCCAATTTGGATACTGTGCAGAAAGTGAGAAGCACAATAACTGCATGTCTACAGAGGGAAGAAATTTGTCTTTTTTAACATTAGTTATTCAGTCACTAAGACGTTTCAGACTCTTTGTGAATCTGTGGACTGCAACACAGACACGAGCACTTAAATTAGTCCCTGTCACAAAGTAGGAGGTTGTCTCTTTATAACTTTAAAAACTGCAACAAAGAAACTTAAGGATAATGACTGTCCTTTACCAGCTGAGCCACAGGGAAGCCAAGAATACTGGAGTGGGTAGCCTATTCCTTCTCCAGCAGATCTCCTGGATCCAGGAACTGCACCGGGGTCTCCTCATTGCAGGAAGGTTCTTTACAAACTGAGCTATCAGGGAAGCCCATTGATTACCCTAAAAATCTTTAATTCTACCCTTCCATCCTTACCTTAACTCTTCTCCCACACATAGGAACACATGAGAAAGTGATAGTGACTTTGTTATAGGAACAAAGTTCAAGTGGCTCCAAGTTACATTTTAAAAATTTAATTCTGTGAAAAATTGAAGGTCATTTTCACATACCTTTGCAAGAGATTTTAGTACCTGATATTTGAATAGCATTTTGAAATGCAGAGATAATTTTCACATCTATTGCCCTGTGTGAACTTAGACTATCATTATCTTCAGTTTGTTTTAATACCATGGTTTAAAGCCAGTAGAGTGAGATGCCTATCTTTAAATAGCTGGTGAGGAATGGAGAAGAGTCAGGACCGAGGTCTTCTGCTGTTTGGCTGGATATTCTCTCTCCTACATAACATGAACCCAGCTGGAATTGGAGGGGATAGATTTTTGGAAAGTTTCAATGAGTTAATTTGTAAATGTGTCTAGCAGTCTTTATTGTAAGAGTTGAATATAGATGGTCTCCAAATTAAGATGATTCGATTTAAGATTTTTCAACTCTCAGTTCAATTCAGTTCAGTTGCTCAGTCATGTCCGACTCTTTGTGATCCCATGAATCTCAGCATGCCAGGCCTCCCTGTCCATCACCAACTCCCGGAGTTCACTCAAACTCATGTGCATCGAGTTGGTGATGCCAACCAGCCATCTTATCCTCTATCGTCCCTTTCTCCTCCTACCACCAATCCCTCCTAGCATCAGGGTCTTTTCCAATGAGTCAGCTCTTTGCATGAAGTGGCCAAAGTATTGAAATTTCAGCCTCAGCATCAGTCCTTCCAGTGAACACCCTGGACTGGTCTCCTTTAGGATGGACTAGTTGGATCTCCTTGCAGTCCAAGGGACTCGCAAGAGTCTTCTCCAGCACCACAGTTCAAAAGCATCAATTTTTCTACTCTACAATGATGCAAAAGCCATATACATTCAGTAGAGACCATACCTCAAATTATGAGTTTTGATCTATTCCTGGGCTAGCAATAGGATACTTTGCTGACAATAGGCAGACAATAGCTCCAGATCCCAGTCAGGCCCTTGATCACCAAAGATAAACAACCGACACTTGGACAACCATTCTGTAACTGTACCATCATTGTGATTTTCACTTTCTGGACAGTATTCAAATTGGTTAAAGTAAGTTCTGAGCAAATTTAAAGCAGATTGCTGCTGCTACTGCTGCTAAGTTGTGTCAGTCATGTCTGACTCTGCAGGACCTCATAGATGGCAGCCCACCAGGTTCCCCCATCCTTGGGATTCTCCCGGCAAGAACATTGGAATGGGTTGCAATTTCCTTCTGCAATGCATGAAAATGAATAGTGAAAGTGAAGTCACTCAGTTGTGTCCGACTCTTAGCAACACCATGGACTGCAACCAACCAGGTTTCTCTGTTCATGGGATTTTCCAGGCAAGAATACTGGAGTGATGTGCCATTGCCGTCTCCGTAAGGTAGGTTAGTCTTACCTATAATACACCTTGCTTGGTAGAGTGTATTAAATGCATTTTCCACTTAATTATACTTTCAATTTACAATGAGTTTATCAAAATAGTTCAATATCTGGGTTGGCAAGATCTCCCAGAGAAGGAAATGGCAACCTATTCCAATATTCTTGCCTGGAGAATCTTATGGACAGAGGAATCTGGTGGTCTTCAGTCCATAGAATTGCACAGAGTCAGACACGAGTGAAGTGGCTTAACACTCAGGCACAACCCCATCATAAGTCAAGGAAGATCTGAATATGAGATTTGGATCCCATTTCTGTGAGACTCTTTATTTAAATTCAGTTCAGTAGCTCAGTCGGATCCAACTCTTTGTGACCCCATGGACTGCAGCACGCCAGGCCTCCCTGTCCATCACCAATTCCCTGAGTTTATTCAAACTCATGTTCATTGAGTCAGTAATGCCATCCAATCATTTCATCCTCTGTCTTCCCCTTCTCCTTCCACCTTTAATCTTTCCCAGCATTAGGGTCTTTTCCAATGAGTCGTTTCTTCACATCAGGTGGCCAAAGTATTGGAGTTTCAGCTTCAGAATCAGTCCTTCCAGTGAATATTCAGGACTGATTTCATTTAGGATGGATTGCTTAGATCTCCTTGCAGTCCAAGGCACTCTCAAGAGTCTTCTCCAACACCACAGTTCAAAAGCCTCAGTTATTCAGCACTCAGCTTTCTTTATAGTCCAACTCTCACATCCATACATGACTACTAGAAAAACTATAGCTTTGATTAGACGGACTTTTGTAGGCAAAGTAATATTTCTGCTTTTTAATATGCTCTCTAGTCTGTCTTTATTTAAAGGTTAAGCTTAATGTTGTGTTGAATGTATGCATGAATGAATAAGAAAATGGCTGCTAACTGATTGATCAAAGGTTGGAATCAAAATTTTTAAATTTTTAAACAATTACCAAGAGAAAAGTACATAAAAGAAAAGTGTAATCCCTAAAAACAAACCAAATTTATGACACTGCTTTTAGCACAATACTAGAAAGAAGAGAGTGAAAAAGGAAATGGGGAAGCAGGCAGGCAGACGGAGAGACATGGGAGTACTGGGAAAATCTTTTGAACAGGGTACTGAGAAGAGAGTGATCTTTCAGCTGAGTCCTTGAATGATGGACAGACATGGGTAGGCAATGGGAGATAAACAGTTGATACCCTGACAACCACTTCTCTAGCAGAGGAGAGGGATAAGACTGAAGATACGAATACTGGAGCTAAAATGGATAGTCAGGAGGGAAATAGAGTCATCCTGAAATAAATGTAATATAAATTTAAATAAAATGATATTTGTAGCCATTGTAGAGACTCCTGACCTATATTTACCCTGTAATCTATGTTATGTAGAGTATCTTGTCCCCCCCTATGATTCCATAGGTAATGTCGCTTCTTTATCATGGATAATTCATTACCAGTACTTCAATACTTTCCGAGGAAGTTTTAAGAAGTGACCTTACAAGTGAAACTAATTTTAAAACCATATAAATAAATCCACTAGGATTCCACTTTTCAGCACTCATGGACTCCACTCTTTGATCAATTACTCTCTAAACGCATTGCGACCCCATCTTTCCCTTCCAAGAGTTTCTAAATGCTGACACTGTGGGATGTTGACTGTTTGTGGAATTCTTATTGAGAGGTAAAATTTCCATGATAAGCACACTTCTTGTTAACCAGACTTAAGAAATTTAAAATATTTTCCTTTATGCAGTTTGTGCTGTGCTGTGCTGTTCTTAGTCACTCAGTTATGTCAGATTCTTTGTGATCCCGTGGACTGTCGCCCGCCAGGCTCATCTCTCCATGGGGATTTTCCAGGCAAGGACACTGGAGTGGGTTGCCGTGCCCTCCTCCAGGGCATCTTCCCAACCAGGGGTGGAAGCCAGGTCTCCCGCATTGCAGTGGATTTTTTCCAAAACATTCACATGGATTCTAGAAAGACTTGGTGTAGCTGAAACAACACTCAGACAAGAGTCCTCCTATTAATAAAATATGCAGGGAATACCCCAGAAAAATTAACATTAAAGAGGTTTAAAATGTAAACTTTTCTATTACAATGACCTAATATGTTCCAATTACAAGTCTTCCTATTATTTAAACAGCTGAACTGGCAGCTTTAATACCCTTTAAAAGTTAATAGTGGAATTTCAGTGAGACTCTTAAGTCCATATGTGATTTAATGGATGTTTTAATTGCAATATTTTATACTTGTTCCTATATGTGCTTAGAATTATGTGTTTATAACTATCTATATAAGTTACATTATTGTAAATCCTTATATTTAACTTTTTGTGATTGAAATAGCATTGTATTTCATTTTCTGTTGTTTTTCAGAATGTCTGTAATGTTTTCAGCAGTACAATATACAATATTTTCACAGCTTTCTGAGTTCACATAAAGAGTCTTTCCAAACACTATTCGCAAAGTGATTTGCTGAATCATTTTAAATAAAATGGTCACTTCCTTTCTTTTCCTTTTAGGGCCTCGTGCTTTCCATCTCCTGTATTTCAACTTGAAAGAGAAAAAAAGAAATTACTTTAGAAATGATTCAGCCATTTTATTTGAGTTTCTTAATAGATTCATTCACTGTCTATTGTATATAAAGCTCTGTTTTCATATCTGACTGACATTAACAAAAGTTGTTTTCAATTAGGGATAGTTTCTGTACTATATACATATATATACAATACATACACATACATATACATATAATTTTGTTTTTAGTGGTAGATTTGGGCTTTGCAGGTGGCACTAGTGGTACTCTCCTGCCAATGTAGAAGATGTAAGAGATTTGGGTTCTATACCTAGCCTGGAAAGATCCCCTGGAGAAGGAAATGGGAACCCACAGCAGTGCTGTCTGGAGACTCCCATGTACAGAGGAGTCTGGTGGGCTATAGTCCATGGGGTCACAAAGAGCCAGACATGACTGTGGGAATAGCATACTTGCATGCAATCATACTACTAAAATTGTGTGGGAAAGTTATAAGCTATTTTTGTTTGGTTTCTCCCTTTCTCCTTTTCTTCTTTCTTTCCTCTCTTACCCCTTTCTTCCTTTTCTTCTTTCATTCCTTCATCCCTGTCTTTCTTCCTTCCTAGTTTGAAATAACAGCTGATAAAATTGACCCTATATTCTTTAGATTTATTTATCCATGTATCTGGAAATCAAGTCAAAAATTTTCTGATTCAATCTTCAGAAAATTTGAAACTTATTATCACCATAAAGTGATAAAGAGAAGAATAGTTTTAGCAAAGGCCTATAAAGCAGCATATTAACCATATCTTTTTAAAAGATAGGTTCAGTCTGTAAGTTCTGATTATGGTGTTCATTATCAAAATATTTAATTAGTAGTGATCTGATGTTGATATAACTACAGGTATCATGCTTTGGAAAAGCTGTGGTTAAAAAGGAACTTTTAAAGTATGGTAACTATGTAATAAATACTTTAAGTGCATTTAGTCAGTTGCTGTATTATGAAATATGACCGAATACATTTTAACAAATGTATAAAATATAAATATGTCTTTTTAATCACATAGATAAAGGGCTAGAAACCATCTCTCATGTAAGGAGAAACCAAAAGCTGTGATAATGAGAGGATGTGACATGTTCACTACATGTTGAAAGAAAGTACTTAACATACTTTTTCAACATGATTTCCAGAATATGAAACATTGAAGAATTAAAAATGCATTCAAATTACCTTAATGAACTTGGAATCTAGTCATTGAGATTTGAATACTGATGTATTTGAAACCAGAGGTGCATCCAAATGTATTTGTCAACCTCAAAATAATTTTTAAAAGGACAACTCAGATTTCAAATAACAAAAATCCTACAGAGAGCATTAGGCTCTGAGTTCCATTTCCTAAAAAATGATGCAACTGTTACATATCAGTGTGCCAAGGGAACGGAGTCAGTGGACAGGCCTGGGAGACGTTGTTGAAGAGGGTGCTGACTTAAGCCTTATCAGCTTCTAAAGATTGTTTGGCCTGTTCTTCTGGTTCCTTCCTCAGGAAGCTGAGATATGCGTGGCTGCCTCTTGGGTGAATCACCAGCAAGCTCTGTTGTGGAGTTGTCTGGAAGAAGACTATCAGGAACTCTGAGACACTTAATGACCCAGCTGCCTGTCTATGGCTAGTAAGCACAGTAAGCACATTACCTCTACGTGTAGTGAAGTCAAGGCTTTGATCCTTGTGTGGGCCAGTTAGATTGTTTTGTTACATCACAAACTGCATAGCTAACCCTGGCCACTCAGATGTCTTGCACATATGAACCGTTCATACCAGAGTGGACAAGTTATTATTCATGTATAGTAAAACTATATATACTTACCGAGAGAGAGAGATTACATTTCTCTCAGTCCTAGGAAAACAAGCATATTGCCAACTTGTTAGCACCAATTTCATTTATTAGTAGACCTGATCAAATTCTTTAGAAAATGAAAGTCATTTTTCAGATGGAATTATTACTTTCAATAAAATAAATGTTTAAAAAAATCATGTTGTTAAACTTGTTCTCAAAATACTGGCTTTTGGGCCTAATTTCAGGGGGAATTATGGTAATAATTAATACTTTCCTCACATAAAGTACTCCTTTAAATTAGATAAAATAAAGGTACCGAAACATTAAAAGAATAATCTTCAAAACTACAAGCATGTATGTTAAATCACTTCAGTCATATCTGATTCTTTGCGACCCCATGGCTCCTCTGTCTATGAGATTTTCCAGGCAAGATACTGGAGGGCATTGCCTTGCCCTCCTCTAGGGGATCTTCCCCATAAGGATTGAACAAGGGTCTCCTGCTTAGTAGGCAGATTGTTCATCACTAATATCACCTGGGAAGCCCCTAAAACTATGAGACCATTAGAAATAGTTTAGACACTCCTTGAAGAATTGTAATGCTGCTGACATTTCGTGACAAAAATATATCTTAAAAAGTTGGTTGGGAGTTCCCTGGTGGTCTAGTGATTAGATTTCAGTGCTTTCACTGCCATGGCCTGGGTTCCAATCTTAACTGGGAACCTTAAACTAAGTGGCAGGGTCAAAACTAAAACAAAAAAAAGAAGAAGAACTGGATTTTTCTCAGGTAAAATTGTGTAGTATCTCAGGTAAGTTGTGCAAATAATGCTTGTATTTTCCTTTGGGAAAACACTTCTCTGCTTTTAACCTATACCTTAATGTAAGGTGATGTCACTTCTGAGATCTAGGAGAAGCCCCAGAATTCATGTCTGGCCAATGAAATATAATCAATGACTTTTTCCTCTGCCTTGGTTATTTAGGTACCAAGATGAAATTTGGGAGCTACCAGGACCACTAGAAAGAAAGGACTTACTTTAAAATGAGACTAATACGTAGAAAAGCAGGGCCATGGTGGAGGGAAGGGGAGTGGTAGTGAAAAAAAAGTCATGATGACTTTTTCAACTCCTGGATGTAACCATACTAGAAGGTAAAATTCAGGACTTTGTGGTGTTAAGTATTACATCAATAATTTTCACTCTGCTATTTCTGCTTGGTTCTATTTGATTATGTTTCTGTAATTTGCAAACTTAAAATAGCTAACAGAAAAGAACAAGAATTTTTAATCTAACACGTATTTACTAAACACTTACTTTGGACTTTAGATTTCATTACTCAGCCCTGGTTTTTACAGAATCTGATATAATAATATTTTAATATTATATATGCTGTAAATAAGAGTAGTATATATAAAAGAGCACATGTTCAGAAAAAAGTAACAAAATTAGAATTCACTTAAATAGTGTAGTGTATTAATTAGTGACAAAATTAGAATTCATTTAAATAAGTTAGTGCTGTGTATTAATTAGATTAATTTTCCTTCTGTTCTTGGAATGATAGTTGGGCATTTTTGTTTTAAAGACCTAAAATGTTAACAAAGGCAGCAAAGCGCTTTAAAATTGAAATGTAAAATTATTCATTGAATATTGAAACAATGAGGCTGGAGGACTGGGTGCTTTTGAAAAGATATCTTCTGTAATATTGGATCAGCCATAGCAGCCAAGCTTAAATGAAGCAGTAAATCTCAGTGCACTCAGTTATGTTGGATATCACATCTGCTGCAAACATATTACATATCATTACTGGTATCTCATATTTCACTGATTTTCACTGTGCTATGTGAATCCATCAGTTAGTTCATAAAGACATAGGTCACGCTATAGAAAATGATATTTTAATTTAAGAAATAAATCATGTAATGTCCTTGGTGTTTTCCAGTCATCAACATTTTACAATATCAACATTATCTGATCATTACAATGGGTCAATAATATTGAAGACTATCAGGATTAAATATCAAAATCAATTCAAACTTAAGGGGATATACAGCTATCTTTATGAGGCATTAACATTCTTATAGCTGTTCAAAAAGAGTAAGCTTCAATTCTAGATTCTCTCTCCTTTTTACACTGGCTTTCTAAAACACATTAACTTTGTTATGAAAACCATAGAAACATTAAGGGATGAGGTACAGTGCAAATGGGTGAATGGCTAGAATACAGTCAGAATTGAGTACACTTTTGATGTTGCCTTTTGAAAGTGAAGTAGCTCAGTCATGTCCAACTCTTCGTGGATTGTAGCCTACCAGGCTCCTCCCTCAGAGAGGGCGATGGCACTCCACTCCAGTACTCTTGCCTGGAAAATTCCATGGAAAGAGGAGCCTGGTAGGCTGCAGTTCATGGGGTCACAAAGACTCAGACACTACTGAGTGACTTCACTTTCACTTTTCACTTTAATGCATTGGAGAAGGAAATGGCAACCCACTCTAGCGTTCTTGCCTGGAGAATCTCAGGGACGGGGGAGCCTGGTGGGCTGCCGTCTATGGGGTTGCACAGAGTTGGACACGACTGAAGCGACTGAGCAGCTGCAGCTGCAGCAGCAGCAGCAGCAGCTTCAGCAGCAGCAGGCTCCTCCCACCATGGGATTCTCCAAGCAAGAATACTGGAGTGGGTTGCCATTTCCTTCTCCAGGGGATCTTCCCAACCCAGGGATCAAACCTGGGTCTCCTGAATTGCAGGCATATGTGTTAACCTCTGAGCCACTAGGGAAGTCCTATGTTGCCTTTTAAACAATGTTATTCTTTTTTCAACATCTCTTCACATGAATTAGAACTCTTAATAGAGAATAAAATGCCATCTTTTTTTTTTTTTTAATAGAGTATCTTCCTTCCAATTCTACATTATGGCATATGTCACATTCCCTTTCAAATTTTCCCTGTCAACTTGAATAGTTAGTAACGCAGGAGGTTCTTTCATGTGGCTGTTAATGGGGGAGCAGGGTCATAATTCAGATATTATGTTTTTCTTTGGATCAGTGCACAACTTTCTCACCTATCTAACAAAAAACAGACAACTCTAGATTAGAAGAGTTAAGATCAAACTCAAACATCCTTAATAGATGAGTTTCCTTTTTCCTCTTACAAAAGAGGAAATACCACTTCCCCACCCTTCCTCTGAAATTGCATGACCTGTCCCTTTCCTCCAGGGATTTTGAGAGGATCTGGAGGGCAGAACAAAGAGTTCACCCACCTGGTCATGGTGTTTTGTATGCCTAAATAACATGTTTCTTGATCTCATTGATAACCTTAAAGAAAGATTTAAATCCATTTCCTCAAGTTTCAAATCAGGTGCTTTTGTCTAAAATAAATCCCAAAATACTAAATGACAAAAAGAAAATTCTTCGCACATAAACAAAAAATGACAACAGTGAGTATGAAATCTTAGATTGAATTTTGTCCAATTATCAAGGGCATGTATGACTGTGTGTTTGTTAGTTTCGACACTTTCCTATCTTTGATAGATGCAATCTGATGCAAAGAACTGACTCACTGCAAAAAACCCTGATGCTGGGAAAGACTGAAGGCACAAAGAGAAGGGGACAACTGAGGATGAGATGATTGGATGGCATCACTGACTTAATGGACTTGAGTTTGAGCAAGTTCTGGGACTTGGTGATGAATAGGGAAACTTGGCATGCTGCAGTCCATGGAGTCACAGAGAGCTGGGCACAACTGAGTGGCTAAACTGAACTGACCTGATTTGCCTATTATAATTACTATTGTCATTCAGTCGCTAAGTCATATTCAACTCTTTGTGACCACATGAGCTGCAGCACACCAGGCTTCCCTGTCCTTCACGATCTCCCTGAGTTTGCTCAAACTCCTGCCCGTTAAGTCAGTGATACCATCCAACCATCTCATCCTCTGTCACCTCCTTTTCCTCCTCTGTTACCCCCTTCTCCTCAATCTTTCTCAGCATCAAGATCTTTTCCAATAAGCTGGCACTTTGCATCAAGTGGCCAGAGTATTGGAGCTTCAGCTTCAGCATCAGTCCTTCCAATAAATATTCAGGGTTGATTTCCTTTAGAAATGACTGGTTTGGTCTCCTTGCTGTCCAACGGATTCTTAACCAGAGTTTGAAAGCATCAATTCTTTGGTGCTCAACTTTATGTTTCAAATCTAGTGCCTGTAAATGACCACTGGAAAAGCCATAGCTTTGACAATATGAATATTTGCTGGCAAAGTGATGTCTCTGTTTTTTAATACATTGTCTAGGTTTGTCAAAGTTTTTCTTTCAAGAAGCTAGCATCTTTTAATTTTGTGGCTGCAGTCACTGTCCACACTGATTTCAGAGCCCAAGAAAATAAAATCTCACTGTTTCTACTTTTCCCCCATCTACTTAGCATGAAGTGATGGGACTAGATGCCACGATCTTCATTTTTAAAATTTTGAGTTTTAAGCCAGCTTTCTTATTCTCCTCTCTCACTCCCATCAAGAGACTCTTTAGTTCCTCTTTACTTTCTTCCATCAGTGTGGTATCATCTGCATATGTGACGTTGCTAATATATCTTCTAGCAATCTTGATTCCATTTTGTGCTTCATCGAGCCTGGTATTTTGCATGATGTACTAATAACTAACTATAGTGATACTACAAAACTACCTTTTCACAAAACTTCTGTGTTGCTAACTACTTGGTTCACTTTGTTTAGATGGGAGTGATAATTAGTTTTAACCCAATTTCCAGTCACCATATTGTTTTTTTCTTCCACGTGAACTTTGTTTTGTGATAGTATGACTGTAAAAATGACAGCTGATTATTTCCTGTTTAAGTCTTCTTATTTCTTCAATCCTTCTCACCATAACAATAAAACTGCACTACAAGCAACTCAATGAACAAAAGACACCCATCTCTGGTATGCCGTTTAGAAGATAGAAATCAGTTTAGAAATAGACAAGCCTGCAGTTGACTCCCAGGTTCCCCATTTATTGAAGATATGAGTTTCTTCCTTTCTAAAAGTGGTGAAAAGAAATTAAGTAGTCGATGAGGCAGAGTTATGAAAACCTAATACCCATAACAAATACATACAGAAAATGTTAGTTCTTTGCAATTTAACTTGAAAACATTTTTGAAATGTTTTTGAAAATCTCCTATACGCCAGATGCAAAGCCTTGCAGAGGGTGTTGGATGGGTCAGAAGTTGAATGCTGTCCATTAGAGCAACTGGCCTAAGCAGAAGTCTGGCCCAAGGGAGCATTCTCAACTCTTCAGAAATCATAGCAGTTGTGCCTACTCTGAGGCCTATTTTTATTTTAAATGAAGACTTTCCTTAACCCTCTGCTCTTCATCATCTTCTGTCTCGCATTTTGTTCCTTCTGTGGTAATCTCACTTATTCCAATCACAACACTATGAAGCTGGCTAATTTCCAGTATCAAAATGGGAGTTTTCTCCACCTCTTTAAGCCAACTCCATGAGCATCACGTCAAATCCTGCCATAGGAAATACAGAAATACGAATTCATCTGAAGAATATATGTCTTCTTCTCTGCCCAGAGAATTTCCTCCTTCTGATACCTCTGTTTTTATTAATGACTGCATTCACACCATTCTCCCAGAAGAAAGTGAGAGAAGTATGGTGAAGTGTTTCAGAGAAGCTTTATGGAATAAGGCTACCCAGGTCCAACCCAGCTCTGTCACTGGAATAATAAAGCATCTTAACACTTTAACCTCATGCTGGTGTTGTATGTGTTAATTATATTTTATTAAATTTTCAATAATACTGAACTATGTATTGGAAAGTTGTGAAGGGAATAACTGAAAATTTCTCATCAAAATAAAAAAAAATCATTAATTGTGTATTGTGATGGATGTTAGATTCAGTATAATTATATACATAGAAGGAGAAGAGGGCAACAGAAGATGATATGATTAGATAACGTCACCAATTCATTGGACATGAATCTGAGCAAACCTTGGGAGACAGTGAAGGACAGGGAAAGCCTGGTGTGCTGCAGTCCATGGGGTTGCAAAGAGTCAGTCATGACGTAGCGACTGACCAACCACATAGTCATTATGTTATCCACGTGAAAATAATGGGCTTATATATTAATTATATATCAGTAAAATAAATTCTATAATAAATGTATAGATATCAGATAGTGCATAGCACAGAGTTAGTCCTGTTGATCAGCAAACACATCAATTTATTTGCTTATTTGAAAGAAAGTGAAAGTGAAGTAGCTCAGTTGTGTCTGACTTTTTGTGGATTATAGCCTACCAGGCTCCTCCCTCCATGGGATTCTCCAGGCAAGAATACTGGAGTGGGTTGCCATTTCCTTCTCCAAGAGATCTTCCCAACCCAGGGATCAAACCTGGGTCTCCAGCATTGCAGGCAGACACTTTAACTTCTGAGCCACCAGTGAAGCCCAACTAAATACAAGCTTTTTCTTTTACTCCCACGGGATTTAATACCTCTTGACAAGTAATTTCTTCTTTATATTAACACTATTTGTATACTAAGATTATTACTCACTTGATTAGTAAGATCTTAAGGTCAAGAAACTGTTTATTACTCAAGTTTTTGAATCCTCAAAACAAAAACTTATTCATTGGCAGGGGCTGGGATTTAAACTGCTTGAACTGAATTACAAATATACTTTATAAAATATTAGAATTGCTATCCCTGTACAATGTACTAGTTATATTTCTATGTTTTGTTGAAGCTGTGTGTCTCATTTCCAAGTTTCTGTTTCTCGATAGGTTTAAATTGAGGACAAGATCACCCTGAGATAATTAGCCACCAAGTTGTGTTAGCAATGTGTGAATTGGATATTCTGCAATTTCTTTTAGTTTTAGTTGAATAATTTATATGAAAAAAGCTATTGAGGATTTTGCTATGCTATTTTCAGTGAATATTACTTATCTGAGAATGTGTAATAAATTGACACAATGAGCTATTAAGGTAGGGTTCTGAGCCATTCATGAGGAGGTGTTGATGAGTTAATCTATCAATTTTATGGTCCTCCCCAAACCCCTCTCCAGAATAAGAATACTTAATAATTGGTGACTTGGATTCACTGATTAAAATATTTGATGGTAAATTTAATAGGGAAGATATCCTGCTGACTGATGTGTTTTTCCTTGATATAACTTCTATTACATATTTTTAAAGTTAATACATGATTATTAGGGCAGGGGAAATTAGGAATGTTGCAGTGTAAGATCTACAATCAGAGTGACATTAGGGAGAATGGAAGAGTGACCAACAGGGGGATGACAGCAGACATAAAACACAATCTGGTCAAATACAACTTTTCTGGGATTGGAATATAGGGAATATGTATTAACAAAGCTCTCACTAACACTTTCACTTGGGATTGTATATCATCCGAGACAGTAATAGGCAAATTGGGGGAAGGGGTGGAAGCTATGTATTTTAAAATATCCTCATCCTGCATCTTAGTTTCTGACACAGCTTCTTACCCAGTGTTGGAGTCATCTGATTCTTTTTTTTTTTTTTTCTGCTTGTGGCTGTTATCAAGTCATCCATTCATTGTTTCAGTAATTCCTTTTTCCAATGTATTTTAAGCAACCACATCATCATACATAGCAGTAGGTGGTAGTGATAGAACGATTAATGAAATGAGATCCTCGCCTTCATAGACTTAGAGATAAGATTAATTTTAATTAATTAAAGACAAGATTAATGTGAAAACTCTGAGATAATATCCCTCCTATTTCCAAAGTAATTATACTTTTTATTCATCTAGAAATATGAAAACTAATGACTTTTGCTTTATGATTGAGCCTCATGGTTCTGTGGATGCTGTGTTGGCCTTTAGCTCTAGACTTTGCAAATAGTGTCAGAGATTCTTAGATGAATGAAATTATATCATCTTATTTTTTTCATTAGCTGATTTTAAATCCAATAGTTTTTTTTTAATTTTTTAATTTTTTTTCCATCTCAGGTGTACATGAGTTCCCAATCTTGAACCCCACCCCCCCCACCTCCCACCCCATATCAACTCTCTGGATCATCCCCGTGCACCAGTCCCAAGCATCCTCTATCCTGTATTGAATATAGACTGACGATTCATTTCTTACATGATAGTATACATGTTTCAGTGAAAATCAATAATATTTTTCCACATTCAGAAATCTAAAAATCTCGATTTAGTAACAAGGACACTGAATAATTTGTTTTTCTTTGATTTGGGTAATAAGTGTCTCAGGATCCACCCATGGAAATGAGGTCTTGGTGCAGGAAGTGGAGAGTTTTGAAAGTAACATATTTAGCCTCAACTTTATGAATGTACTCTTCCTTTGACAAGAGGTAGCTGTTTGGGTACCTGAAGTGGTTCTTAATAGTATGCCAGTTATTTTGCTAAAAGTTCTCAAAGGATATGATAACTTTCTTAAAAGAGGGGTGGAAAGAAATGTTTCATAGTAGATCTCTTGAAAGCACCACAAAAGGTATCTTACTGGCACTTGGTAGCCACAGATCTGGTCATACAAATCTGTTGCACTTATGAGTCAATCAGTACCTTTGTTTAAGCAATAATACCTGCTAATTCAGAAGATGAAAGAGAAAGGATACTTCAACCAAATGGAAAAAGCAGAAAAATAAAAAATATAATGGCTGAGATACTTAAAGGGAAGTTGAGAAAAACACCTAGCCTTATTTCCCACACTTTCAAACAACCAGCTGAAAAAACACAAAACATAATTTACCCAAATAAGTTATTTCAAGTAAAACAACTGCACAGTATAGTATAAAGAGTGTAAAATTTAGAGTGGAACAGAATTAGATTTAAATTTTGCTCTCCTGCTGGCTCTTCATGTTGGATGAAGCTTGTAGACTTTCAATTTCCTTAACTATAACGTTATAAAATATAATATTTGTTTATTATAAGCCTTATATGTCTGTAACATACTTAATACCAAATACATTCGATCAACTAGTCTTTATCCCCCAATAAATGAAAATACATATATATATATATATACACAAATGAAAAGAAAATATCTTTAACAAATATAATACTTTTTCTATTGAGATAAATAAAATTGTTATTTGTGAAGATACAGCTTTTGAAAATCTCTACCAAAAATTAAATAAGGAAAACAGTCTTTCTTATTCATTTCTAACTCTATTCTAGATTGGACTTTTGAGCAACAACATAGCATTTATTCTACCCTCCTCTCCACTGGAATAAGAACTCTTTTAAGTGCATCTTGGTGATCATAAGTTGTTCTCTTTCATGAGCCAAAAGATTGCTGCTTTAATTTAGGCAAACAAAACAAAGACATTAAAATCTTACAGTTATTATGTCATATCCAAGAGCTTACTGGTTTCTTTTCAACTAAAATGCATTGGTTGTAGATTACAGAAAGACGATTTAGGTTAAATATAGCTCTGTTTATAAACGACTCATCTGAAGAATTGAATACATTGTGGTTAATGGGGACCAAACCTTCATTTTGCTATTCAATATGAATTTCAGTGAAACTTAATATACAGTAATACCTCCATAGAGAAATTAGTTCTGGACATTGGAACTCTGCTCTCAGCTATATGGGGCCATTTAAATGTATCCCATCAAGGCTCTCCGAGTGATGATCCCTATTTGAAAAACTTGAAGAGCTATATCTTCAGATGTTCCAGTCTAGAGAGCAAAAGAAGAAAATAATAATAGATACTTTTTAAATCTGGGAAAAGTACACATATGTGCCTCTTGTCATAATCTTGACAAGGAATCTTTTTAAAAGACCTCACTAGATATACAAATATAAAATCACACTTTTCATATTAGAATAATTTTTGAAACTGTATCATTTATTTCTGGATTAGAGCCTCATTACCAGTACCTTCATGATAGTAAATGTTTACATAGCCCTTACTATGTGCCATATTCTGAATATACAAAGTAATTTATACATAGGACTTCATTTAATTCTCTCCTAACCCTATGAAAATATTATCAATTTCATTATTGTTTGAATGAAGAGTCAACTGAGACACAGATTAGTAGCTGTTTTAAGGTCATTGATCTGGTGTGGTTCCTGGCCCAAGTTTTTAATCACTCTTTTGTTTCAATCTATGTTGTCTAAATGGTGCTTGATTTTTTTCTTTTTGTATCTTTAATGTTTCTTTCTTACTTTTTTAAATTATGAAAGTATAAAAACATATTTACAGGAATCTAGGAAATTATGGAACAAAGTTACATATAGTTCTATTATATATTACGATTACTTTTTAAGTAGGTAAGATTTTTACTTAGAGTTTCAATATCAAACTCTCAAATTATTGGAATGAATAGAGATAAAAGCAGAAGGCTATAGTAGATCTGGAAGGCACTATGAACCAATTTAACATAATTAAGATCTATACAATTTTCACACAACAGCAGGATACAAAATCTGTTCAAGTTCCCATAGACTATAAACCAGAAACACTGGAACATATCTGGGGCATAAAACAAGATGCAAAAATTTCATGGTCTAAAGTTATTGAAATCATACAGAGTCTGTTCTCTTATTACTGTGGAATTATTGTAGAAATCAGTATCAAAAGATATTTGAAGATAACCCAAATATTTTCAAGAGCAATGTGACATTTACCAAGATAGGTGTTTGGTTTAGCCATTGAAAATCTCAATAAAGTTAAAAGACTGAAAAAAAAAACAAACAAACCACAAATGGTAATTGCAGAGAGAAAACATTTAAAATGAAAAATTAATATCAAAGATACTTAAAAAATCCAATTTATTTGGAAATTAAATGTCCGTTTTAAATGGTGGGTTTATCTGAGAACTTATAACAAAAAATTGGAAAATGTTTGTAACAGAATAAAAGTGAAAATAGAATTTATTAGAATTTGTTGCATGCAGCTGAAGCCACTCAGTGCAACTAACTACAATTGTGGAATCTTGTATAATGTATAAAAAGAAATAATGGACACTAGGACCACAGCCTTGTCTAACTCAATGAAAGTAAGCCATGCCCGCAGGGTAACCCAAGACGGGTGGGTCATGGTGGAGAGGTCTGACAGAATGTGGTCCGCTGAAGAAGGGAATGGCAAACCACTTCAGTATTCTTGCCTTGAGAACCCCATGAACAGTATGAAAAGGCAAAATGGTAGGATACTAAAAGAGGAACTCCCCAGGTCAGTAGGTGCCCAATATGCTACTGGAGATCAGTGGAGAAATAACTCCAGAAAGAATGAAGGGATGGAGCCAAAGCAAAAACAATACCCAGCTGTGGATGTCACTGGTGATAGAAGCAAGGTCCGAAGCTGTAAAGAGCATTATTGCATAGGAACCTGGAATGTCAGGTCCATGAATCAAAGCAAATTGGAAGTGGTCAAACATAGACATTCTAGGAATCAGCAAACTAAAATGGACTGGAATGGGTGAATTTAACTCAGATGACCATTATATCTACTACTGTGGGCAGGAATCCCTCAGAAGAAATGGAGTAGCCATCAAGGTCAATAGAAAAGTCCAAAATGCAGTACTTGGATGCAATCTCAAAAACAACAGAATGATCTCTGTTCGTTTCCAAGGCAAACCATTCAATATCACAGTAATCCAAGTCTATGCCCCAACCAGTAATGCTGAAGAAGCTGAAGTTGAACAGTGCTATGAAGACCTATAAGACCTGTTAGAACTAACACCCAAATAAGATGTCCTTTTCATTATAGGGGACTGGAATGCAAAAGTAGGAAGTCAAGAAACACCTGGAATAACAGGCAAATTTGGCNGCTGTGAAGAACAATACTGCATAGGAACCTGAAATGTTAGGTCCATGAGTCAGAGTGAATTGGATGTGTTCAAACAGGAGATGGCAAGGGTGAACACTGATATCTTAGAAGCCAGTGAACTAAAATGGACTGGAATGGGTGAAGATGACCATTATATCTACTACTGTGGGCAAGAATTCCTGAAAAGAAATGTCAAAAATGAAAGAATGATCTTGATTCATTTCCAGTGCAAACCATTCAACAATAATTCAAGTCATGTCATAATCATTGATGCTAAAAAAATGAAGTTGACTGGTTCAATGAAGACCTACAAGGCAAGAATACTGAGTGAGTTGCGTGCCCTTCTCCAGAGGATCTTCCTGATCCAGGTATCGAAGCTGGATCTCCTGCATTGCAGACAGATTCTTTACCACAGAGCCACCAAGGAAGCCTACAAGACCTCCTAGAATTAACACCAAATGAAGACTTCCTTTCCAATCATAGGGGATTGGAATGTAGAAGTAAGTAAAAATTAAAAGTAAGTCTTCAAGTTGGGTAGTGTCAGATTTTCACACTGCTCTTCTCCTTCAGTGTTGAGTTGGTTATTGTTTGTCTTTTGCCTCCCCATANCTCCTAGAATTAACACCAAATGAAGACTTCCTTTCCAATCATAGGGGATTGGAATGTAGAAGTAAGTAAAAATTAAAAGTAAGTCTTCAAGTTGGGTAGTGTCAGATTTTCACACTGCTCTTCTCCTTCAGTGTTGAGTTGGTTATTGTTTGTCTTTTGCCTCCCCATATAAACTTTAGATTCAGTTTATCAGCCTCCACAAAATGACTTGCCAGAATTTTGACTGGGATTCTTACATATCTACAGGTCAGGATGGTAAGAACTGACCTTTTGACAATATGTTTTTCTATCTATGAACATGGAATATCTCTCCATTTATTTAGTTCTTCCTGAATATCTGTCTTCCAAGCCTTGTAGTTTGCCTCATGTAAACCTTGCACANTTTTCTGTCAAAAAATAACATTCCTAATCAAAGTTAAGATTCACATATTGATTCATAAAAATATATTTCAAAAACTTAATTGTCAAATATACTCTCAGTTCAGTCGCTCAGTGGTGTCCAACTCTTTGCGACCCCATGGGTGTTCCAAAATAAACCGGATGCTCCAAATTAACTCTCTCTCACGATATTAAGAGAGCCAGCAGATGAAAGAGTGTGCATCGTTAAGAAAATTTTAATGAATCAAGGAAAGTACTACAGATATCACAAAGTGAAGATGGGTCATTCCTTACACATACACACACAAAAAAAATGATATATTTAAAAGAAAACATTTAAATTGTTAATAGATCGAAACAACTGAGTATATAACTCTATTTCCATAATGGAAGCAAGCTTGAAATCAATAACAAATGGTTAGAGGAAAAGAGTCTACTTCAAGGAAATTAAACAATAGTCTTAAATAGGTCTAAGAAGAAAAAAATGTGAATTAAAGAATGTTTGAAACTAAGTAACAGAAAATGTGTGGAATACAGCTAAAGCAGTGTATGAAGGAAATTTATTGCCTTGAAAATACATACTTTGGCCACCTCAGGTGAAGAGTTGACTCACTGGAAAAGACTTCATTGCTGGGAGGGATTGGGGGCAGGAGGAGAAGGGGACGACCGAGGATGAGATGGCTGGATGGCATCACTGACTCAATGGACGTGAGTCTGAGTGAACTCCGGGAGTTGGTGATGGACAGGGAGGCCTGGCGTGCTGCGATTCATGGGGTCGAAAAGAGTCGGACACGACTGAGCCACTGAACTGAACTGAAAATACATATAATCAAAAAGAAGCTGAAAATCATTGATTTAGCTTCCATTTCAAGAACCTAAGAAAAGAACAACAAATCAAACTCAAGGGACAAACAAAGAAATTATAAAATAATCAGTGAAACAGAAAATAAACACTTAACAGAGAAAATCAACAAAGCCAAAAGGTTTTCCTTAAAAAACAGTTTATAAATATTGCTAAAATGCCTAGTAAGACTGATCACAGAAAGCAAGAAGGAAGGAAGGAAAACACAAAGTACCCAAATCAGGGGGTAAGGAAAGGGCACCACCACTGTAGATCTTATAAACAGAAAAGGAAATACAGCAATCACTTTTTCAAGAAAAGAAACTTGATAATTAGAAAGAAATGGGCATATTCTCTAAAAATTGAATTAATAAAACTAGAAGAAATATATAAAATGTAAATGGCCCAATATCTACTAAGGTGATTTATTATTATTTATCATTATTGAAAAAGAGTTTGTTATACTCACATGTCTCAGGAGGGGTAGCATGTTGCACCATGGAGGTCACACAGGGAAAGAAGAAACGAAGGGAAAACATGGGTGAGAGCCTTCCCTGAGGTTTCCACAGGAAGGAACAGGGAAGGCAAGGTATGCAAGCTTAGGATTGGCTAGTTTGAAAAATTTCAGCAGACTCTGGGGTACAGGGTACTGTCTTTAGTTCTCTGGCACCACGCCCTAGGGTGATTGGAGCAGAAGTAGCTACAAGTGTGTGAGGCCCAGAGGAGGTTAAGCTCATGAGCCCTGGATTGGCTAGTTTACATAGAAACAGCATGCTTGCCAGTTACTTGAGAAGCTGTCTATTCAGGGTCAACAAGGCCCCAGTGCCAAAGCATCAGAAACAATGATAAGGGACATGAATATTTTCTTAAAAACATCCCCCCAATAAAATACTAGGTCCAGAAAGTTTTAACTGTGAATTCTTACAAACATTTAAGAAAGAGCAACTCAATCATGCAAAAAATAAGCAAACTTTTTGACAGAATTGGGAGAATAAGAACACTTACTCTCTTTTAAGAACCCAGCATAACCTGACTCCAAACCCTTTAAAAAAAAAAAAAAAAAGCTCCTTACAAGAAAGGACCTCATTTGTCCTCCTGCCAATAATTCTTTTGCCAACACTGCCCTCCTTGGACTTATTTACAGTTAGGATATTTTAGACAACATTATTTCTGATCAAGGAACTCATTTCAGCAAAAGAAATATGGGCTTTTGCTCACAGAACTCACTAGGTCTAACAGATTCTCCACTTAGAAGCAGCTAACAAGCAAAAGGACCAGCTGAAAACAATAATGATGCCAACTGAGAGACAAGACCTTGAGAGGACCTCTTTAAGCATACACAACGCAGAATATGCAATGTGTATCAAATATCTCTTCTCATTGTTTCACCTGATAACTCACAGAATTTTTGCCCCTTGTCTCCATAATTTTGAACTCTATTCATTTAAAATCCTGATTCCTGAGGGAGGCATGCTTCCACCTAGAGGCAAGACTCTGGTTCTACAGAATTGAAATTTAAGATCATCAACTATCACTTGGGGCCCTTGAAACAAAGTAGAGGTCACTCTACTGCCTGGGGTGATTTGTCACAATGAATAAGTAGAATCTGAGTTGCTGCAACACAGGGGAGGCAGGAAGAACTCTTTTAGCATATTCTCTGGGATTCCTCTTAATACTTCTATCTCCAATATTAAGAACTGATGGAAAATTACAACAAACAAACAAACAAAAAAAGGAAGGCTCACTGAAGATTCAAAAGGGAAGGTCTGGTCATTCACCAGACAATGAACCCTGAACAGTTGAGAGCCAAAGAAACATGGAGAGAGTGATAGAAGAAAGAAGTCATAAATATCATCTACCGCCTCAGACCGGATAAGAATGAGGATTGTGTTCAACAAACAAGCTGGACTTCAGTTAAGAGTGCTTTGTCATAAATAACCATAGATAAAATGTAGGATTGCATATATAGTCATGTTGGCGTCAAGGACTTAAATGATGGAGTTAAGGTCTTGATTAGTCATCTACATATCAGTTTTAACATACCCTCAATTCTCACATAAGCTATAAAAACAATGACTGGTTGATATAAAATGTAGGAATAAGATTGGGATGAATACCACAAACAGTTTAAGTCTCAGAGGTTATGTAGAATATGAGTCATTTTGCTGTTGATCACTTTAAATGAACATGTTATCTTTAAAGACAGATTTGATCCTCAAAACACAGAATGTGCCAAATTTTTTACCAAAGAGAAAAAATAAAATCATTTCTTCATAAAGTTATTATTTGCTTCTGACATTTATGTATGACAATTAACTAATATAAAACTGCAGAATTGCATTCTTCTCACAATCTGTGTAAGTACTGACAGGCAATGGCATGCAGTCAAGAAGCAGGCTACTAGAATCTGATTTATTACACTGTATCTTGCTTAGCAGTTTCCTTCACCATCCGTCTGTGCTTTGAGGAATATTGCATCCAGCAGCACTTGTTCTTTCCTTTGCATAACAAGGCCATTTTCTGAACTAATGAGGTTAGACAATTACTTGAAAAATTTATAGGGACTTTAAAATGTAATGGAAGAAGAGAAAGTATGTAAGTGCACCGTGTCTGACTTCCTTTTCAGTATGTCAGAAATCGTTTTTCTAAAAACCTTTACTTGCACTGATGGGCCTGCAGTAAAAAAATTTACTTTAAGGCGCTTTCCTCCACTAGTGAATGATAAGATACCAACAAGCAAACTAGAAGTCAATAAAATAAACATTAAAAACTATGTAAAAATCTAAGAAATTTCTATACCTGTTCAGTGAGATATTGTACGAAAAGAAAGATTGAAAGTAAAAGAATACAGTTTTTAGTCAGAATAACTTTGATTCTTAAGGATTTCAGCTGAAACCCATTTCTAACATATTTTTACCATCTCCAGGATCACAAACAGAGAAGGTAATGGCACCCTACTCCAGTACTCTTGCTGGAAAATCCCATGGATAGAGGAACCTGGTAGGCTGCAGTCCATGGGGTCGCTAAGAGTTGGACATGACTGAGCGACTTCCCTTTCACTTTTCACTTTCATGCATTGGAGAAGGAAACGGCAATCCACTCCAGTGTTCTTGCCTGGAGAATCCCAGGGACCGGGGAGCCTGGTGGGCTGCCATCTATGGGGTCACACAGAGTCGGACACAACTGAAGTGACTTAGCAGTTAGCAGCAGCATGATCACAAAGGTCTGTGCCCCAGACCCTAGCATCAGCTGAGCTGTGCATCCTTTTCACAAACTTAAATCACCTTAAAAGGTCTCTCCAAGATTTCAGGTTTTGTTCATTCCAATCTGTTATTCTCTTTGCTGCCCAAGGTCTAAGGGTGGTGGCATTGCTTTTCACTAGTTCCACGATACTTTAGTGTTTCCTCTTTGACCTGTTGGGTTCTCCATTATCCACAATTCCTTGTACCACTCTACCTCAAAATAACTACTGTGGCTCTGTCTCCTGACTAGATCCTGACTGATTTAGACCTTCTTTGCTTAAATACACCATTATAACATTTCTGTCTGTAGCAGCTACCCACCCAATATAAGGAAAGGAGATACTCTCCTAGGCTCTCAGATATGAAGTGGAATTCATACTTCAATTTCTCATACTCCAGCTAGCCCCCTCCCACTGCTCCTAAGAGCCACCCCAGTGAAATGGCATCAGTGAAGCAGCGGCTCCCCAGCAAACCTGCAGCCTGGGGTAAGCTGCTCTAGCAGACCTGCAAACTAGTCAGTCAGTAATGAAAGATTTTTATTATATGCTAATATTTTGAGTTTTTTATCCATAAATAGCTAATTTATATAGAAGTTGGACCTCTTAGCCAACTCTAGCTCTAGAATATTTAAAGGAAATTGAAAATTAGAAAATATTTTTCATTATTTTTAAGGCTCTATCATAAAGCTGAAGAACTGACACTTTTGAGTTGCAATCCTGCAGACTATCAAGAGTCCCTTGGACTGCAAAAAGATCAAAGCAGTCAATCCTAAAAAGAAACAACTCTGAATATTCATTAGAAGGGCTGATGCTGAAGTTCCAATATTTTGGCCAGCTGATGCAAAGAGCCACGTCACTGGGAAAGACCCTGGGAAAGATGGAGGGCAGGAGGAGAAGGGAGTAAAAGAGGATGAGATGGTTGGTTAGCATCACCGACTCAATGGACATGAATTTGAACAAACTCTGGGAGATAGTGGAGGACAGAGGAGCCTGGCGTGCTGCAGTCCATGCAGTCACAAAGAGTTGGAGATAACTTAGCAATTGAACAACAACAAATAAAGCCATGGCCCCCACAACTACTGTCTCTGAAATGAGCTTCAAGAAATGTTTCCAAAGTAAAAAGCTGAACATTTATTCTTTCTGCTGCTTTGCATTCCTGACACAGCAATACCATGCAAGATAGAGGGTGTGGGAGGTGAATGTCACAAGGAAATATAAAAAGCAAAAGGCATTACCATATTTTAATATATTGTCCTCATTCATATTATAAAAAAATGAAAAGAGAGCACAGACTTTGAAANAGCTTCAAGAAATGTTTCCAAAGTAAAAAGCTGAACATTTATTCTTTCTGCTGCTTTGCATTCCTGACACAGCAATACCATGCAAGATAGAGGGTGTGGGAGGTGAATGTCACAAGGAAATATAAAAAGCAAAAGGCATTACCATATTTTAATATATTGTCCTCATTCATATTATAAAAAAATGAAAAGAGAGCACAGACTTTGAAACGGTATTTACTTAGCTTTAAGTCATAACCCTGCCACTCACAATTTTTATAGCTAACCTACTTATAGCTTACTATGGGTAACACAATGAAATAAGTGACTATGACTCCATCAGGTGTGCCTACTTAATTTATTATCACTATTTAACATTTGAAGCATTCAGAAAACTAAGATCATGGCATCTGGTCCCATCACTTCATGGGAAATAGATGGGGTAACAGTGNACTCCTACTAGCAAGATGACACCACCCTTATGGCAGAAAGTGAAGAGAAACTAAAAAGCCTCTTGATGAAAGTGAAAGTGGAGAGTGAAAAAGTTGGCTTAAAGCTCAACACTCAGAAAACGAAGATCATGACATCTGGTCCCATCACTTCTCACTTCATGGCAAATAGATGGGGAATAGTGAAAACAGTGTCAGACTTTATTTTGGGGGGCTCCAAAATCACTGCAGATGGTGACTGCAGCCATGAAATTAAAAGACACTTACTCCTTGGAAGGAAAGTTATGACCAACCTAGATAGCATATTCAAAAGCAGAGACATTACTTTGACAACAAAGGTCCGTCTAGTCAAGGCTATGGTTTTTCCTGTGGTCATGTATGGATGTGAGAGTTGGACTGTGAAGAGAGCTGAGCACTGAAGAATTGATGCTTTTGAACTGTGGTGTTGGAGAAGACTCTTGAGAGTCCCTTGGACTGCAAGGAGATCCAACCAGTCCATTGTAAAGGAGATCAGCCCTGGGATTTCTTTGGAGGGAATGATGCTGAAGCTGAAACTCCAGTACTCTGGCCACCTCATGCAAAGAGTTGACTCATTGGAAAAGACTCTGATGCTGGGAGGGATTGGGGGCAGGAGAAGAGGGGAACGACCGAGGATGAGGTGGCTGGATGGCATCTCGGACTCGATGGACGTCAGTCTGAGTGAACTCCGGGAGTTGGTGATGGACAGGGAGGCCTGGTGTGCTGCGATTCATGGAGTCACAAAGAGTCGGACATGACTGAGCGACTGAACTGACTGACTGACTGACTAACATACGATGAATGTATAATAATTAAGACTGTGGCATATTATATAAAATAGGCTATATGTTTTTCAAGTTTATATAGTCAAGTTAACATAAATGTATATAAATCATAAATATATATC
Organism: Neotragus moschatus; assembly: GCA_006410615.1. Lineage (NCBI taxonomy): Eukaryota > Metazoa > Chordata > Mammalia > Artiodactyla > Bovidae > Neotragus > Neotragus moschatus. Next base: position 311,182 of record SJYA01001316.1, on the reverse strand, counting down.
AAGTTAATCTATATTCATGTAAACCAAATGTACTATTTCACTTAATGAAATAGTCTTTTCTATAAATGATGCTAAGTGAAGTGAAGTCGCTCAGTTGTGTCCGACTCTTTGCAACCCCACAAACTGTAGCCTACCAGGTTCCTCCATCCATGGGATTTTCTAGGCAAGAATACTAGAGTGGGGTGCCATTTCCTTCCCCAGGATAAATGATGCTAAAGCAATTACATATCCATATGAAATAATATAAACCTTGTCTACTATCTTACCAGAAAATTAGAGATGATAAGTGACCTAAATGCAGAATGTTACTAACAAAATATGTAGAATAAAATGTAGATTATGATATGGGGGTAGGCAAAGGTTTTATAAACAGAATATAATGAGCACTAACCATAAAAGAAAAAACTTAAAAATCAGACTTTATAAAATTAGGAAATTTTGTTCGTCAAAAAATATTAAGTTAGTGAAAATATAGGTCACAGATGGGGAGAAGATAATTGAAATACATATATCCAGAAAGGACTCATTTTTCAAGTATATAAAGAACCTGTACAGATCTATAATAGAGAC
>SJYA01001316.1:290435-301503 GCA_006410615.1 Neotragus moschatus | reverse complement strand
CCAGGCCTCCCTGTCCATCACCAACTCCCAGAGTTCACTCAGACTCATGTCCATCAAGTCGGTGATGCCATCCAGCCATCTCATCCTCTGTGGTCCCCCTTTCCTCCTGCCCCAATCCCTCCCAGCATCAGAGTCTTTTCCAATGAGTCAACTCTTCACATGAGGTGGCCAAAGTACTGGAGTTTTAAGTTTTAGCATCATTCCTTCCAAAGAACACCCAGGACTGATCTCCTTTAGAATGGACTGGTTGGATCTCCTTGCAGTTCAAGGGACTCTCAAGAGTCTTCTCCAACACCACAGTTCAAAAGCATCAGTTCTTCAGCACTCAGCTTTCTTCACAGTCCAACTCTCCCATCCATACATGACCACTGGAAAAACCACAGCCTTGACTAGACAGACCTTTGTTGGCAAAGTAATGTCTCTGCTTTTAAATGTGCTATCTAGGTTGGTCATAACTTTCCTTCCAAGGAGTAAGCGTCTTTTAATTTCATGGCTGCAATCACCATCTGCAGTGATTTTGGAGCCCAAAAAAATAAAGTCTGACACTTTTTCCACTGTTTCCCCATACCTGATTATTAATACATGAACTAGAAATACATTAACAATAACTATTTAAATTGATTCTGTGGCAATCCTGGATTAATAAATTTTCTAGTAAAATGATCCATACTTTCTTAAATATAATTCCTTATATACATTGAAGATGCAAATTAATAGGCTAGAGGAAGATTATAATCTAAAATTTTAATTAGCAATTAGTTAATGCTCATGATATTACACTCCTAATTTATTATACAATTCAGTCATTTGTATTCATTTAATAATTAAAACCATATAACCAACAGTAGCATTCTTTTTATATACAAAAAGGACGAGGATTTATTTTCCTGTTTTTATCCACTTCACTATTTGTATTTCAGAATTTTATATTTGTATTTAATACTTCAGAATTTAACACCTAGTACAATAGTTAGATATTTCTTTCTATGCTCACTTTTTCAGGAACATTGATCTACTAAAAAATCCACCTCTCACTATAGCTTTGAAACTATATGCTTCACTATGCTGAAGCTGGTGCCTCCCTCTCCATTCTTTTCTTCATGTTTTATTCCTGCTTAGTCACTCAAAAATAAATAGGTAGTTTCTGTCACTTTCAAAAACAGAAAAATCACACTTTACAACCTGTAGAGATGAGAAATCCTTCAAACAGAGCATCTGACCCAGCATTATTATTTCATGTGATTTTTAAAAGTATTGAAACTGAAAAAAATCCACTTTTATAATACTTGTATTATTATTATATATGTGGTATTAGAAATTATGAAATAAATTCAAAAGCATTTTGCAATTTTTACTGTTTAAAGTAGAAATTAACAAGCTCAAAGAATGTATTACTCATTGGATGACTTTGGCTTTGGAGGGAATGTAGTTTGCAGAACACTACAATTTTGTATTTTTACCAAATTAACCTATATAAAATATAAAAAAATTAAAATTATTTTTATTTCTTATAAATATATTTGTTATAAATCCAGATAAAATATATATTTTTAAGTCTTCACAGGGCTGTGAATGCTTTCAAATCTAGGACTTGTNTATTATTATTATATATGTGGTATTAGAAATTATGAAATAAATTCAAAAGCATTTTGCAATTTTTACTGTTTAAAGTAGAAATTAACAAGCTCAAAGAATGTATTACTCATTGGATGACTTTGGCTTTGGAGGGAATGTAGTTTGCAGAACACTACAATTTTGTATTTTTACCAAATTAACCTATATAAAATATAAAAAAATTAAAATTATTTTTATTTCTTATAAATATGATATATTTGTTATAAATCCAGATAAAATATATATTTTTAAGTCTTCACAGGGCTGTGAATGCTTTCAAATCTAGGACTTGTCAGCACAGACAAGAGGGGTTAAGATTCTGAAGAGGACAGAATCTCTGAAAGCTTATCTATCAATCTGCAGGTGCTTTTTTTTTTTTCCTGGGATAATTGCTGATAACAGGACAGAAAGATTCTGGGTTTAGATCTGGCGGAGGGCTGCTATTAAGGAGCTAGAAAATAAGTTTATTATGGTCTTGTTGGGCCACACGACAAAACTGGATTTGAAGTGCCTCGAAACACATGATTTGTTTTCCCCTTAAGATGTTAGCAAGGGGATAAGAAGCAGGATAATGCTAAAAATCTAAGCTAAAACTCTGAAACACGGAGTCATTAAATATTAGCATTCAGAATGTGGGACTGGGAGTAGTCAGACACATCAGACTGACAGCTGAAATCCCCAGAGGACAATACTTTATACAATGAACACACGAGGTAAACTAAGTCCTGGAAAAACTGTAAATGACACAAACCATGATTAGATTAAGGTGATCTCCATTGACTTCTATCTGTTTTGCAGAAATAAATGTGAAATCTTTCTATTAGAAGAAAGTACCACTTAAAGTCCCTATATTTTACATTAAGTATTTAACATTCAATTTCCAACCATGTGTGTTCCATACTTTCTGTGTTGAAAATCATTTGTTCCTATTGACAGAAGAATTCAATCTGGTTCAGTAATTCAGTGGCTCTGCTATCCCTATATCATCTACCCTACCCTACAGGATTCTGGAAGCACAGAGTCTTAGCCACTGGACCACCAGGGAAGTCCTCAGTTTTATTTTCCTTATCAATTTTTACAATAAATTGTTCTTCTCTTTAAGCTTTCTAGATCATATTTCTATACTTCTCTGTTGTATTGATTTATTAAATTATTACTTCCTGAGTGTGTACTATAGGATAGACATAGTTCCAAAGTTCTGTACATGCCCTTTCATGATGTGACAACTATGTTCAAACTTCCCCAGTGTTTAACTTCTGTTTATATTCTATGTACAGAATATCCACATATCTAATCTTTCCACATTTTCCACCTGAATTTTTAGCTACTTTTCAATATATGCATTCTTTTAAGCTTTTTCAACTTCTGCAGTGATGAGAAAAATGAATACTTATATATATATATATATATATATATATATATATACACATTAAGATGTCTTTTTAAATCTGAACTCTGAATGAAGAAAAATATCATATAACATCACTCATATGTAGAATCTAGAAAAATGGTACAGGTGAACTTATTCCCAAAGCAGTAATGTAGACACAGACTTAGAAAACAAACTATGGATTCCAAGGGAAGAGAGGAGGGGTGATGAGTTGGGAGGTTAGTGTCAACATATATACACTGTTGTTGTTTAGTCACTAAGTCACGTTTGGCTCTTTTACAATCCCATGGACTATAGCCCGCCAGGATCTTCTGTCTATGGGATTCTCCAGGCACAAATACTGGAGTAGGTTGCCATTTCCTTCTCCAGGGGATCTTCCTAACCCAGGGATCAAACCCCTGTTCTCCTGCATTGGCAGGTGGATTCTTCACCACAGTCATATATATATATGTATACACACACACACACACACACACACACACACACACACACACTATTATGTTATAAAATAGGTAACTAATGAAAACATACTGTATAGCACAGGAAACTGTACTCAATGCTCTGTGTTGACCTAAATGGGCAGGAAATCTAAATCACTTTTTCAGAGTGATTATATGTAAAATAATTAATTTTTTAAAGTTTAACATGCAGCAAACTGCATTGTCAGAATTTTACTCATGAAAGTGGTTTTCTGTCAACCTATTAGGCTAATTTTATTTGTATCATCTCTTATCTTAGGAACATTTTTTGTTTTCTGCTGATCATTTTGAAACAAGGATTTTCCGTATTTCTTGTACATGTCTAACAATGTCCAGAATCTCTTTCTTTGACGATTCTTAACTTTTAAATAACGTGATCACTATTTATAAAATTTATTCTTCCCTTCTATTTCATAAATGAGTTCTCCTCTATTTAATCAATATTAAGGTCAGAACAGGAGTTCCTCTATTGCCTTCCACTTCTTTCTACAGAGGTAAACTGTCAGCAAATCAAAAAATGAAAACTTTTTGCTTTCAATAAAATGAGAAATCAAACAAAACTTTTATATTTACCCACACAAGTATCTTTTATACTCTGTATTACTTCATAAAGATCCAGATTTTATTGGGTAACATTTTTTTTTCTGCCTGGAGGGCTTTCTTTAACATTTCTCACACTTCTGTGGATAAATATTTCAGCTTTCATATATATGAAAAGGTCTTCTTTTTTATTGAAGTAGAGTTGACATACAACATTATATTAGCTTCAGGTATACAACATGATGATTTGCTACTTCTACATATTGCAAATGGTCATCACAATATCAAGTTAACATCCATCACCACAAAGTTTTTTGTGCAATGACAGCTTTTTAGATATACATAACAACTTCAAATATTCAGTACAGTCCATATATGCATGCTAAGTTGCTTCAGTCGTGTCTGCCTCTTCGCAAGCCTATGCACTGTAGCCTTCCAGGTTCCTCTATCCATGGGGATTCTCCAGGCAAGAAGGCTAGAATGGGTTGCTATTTCTTCCTTCAGGAGATCTTCCCAGGGATCAACCCACATCTCTTATGTCTCCTGCATCGGCTGTACATTACATTTCCATGACTTATTTTATACATGGAAGTTTTTAGAAAAGCTTTTCACTTTGTTTTCATTTCTTCAGGTTATTTGAGCCTGCAATTGAATTACAGGTTAACAACTGTTTACTTTCAGAACTTGAAAGATATTGCACTGCTGTCTTCTGGCTTGCATCATTTCCAACCTGAAGTGTAGTGACATTTTTAACTTCATCCCTTTTAATGTCACATTTACTTTTCATCTGGTTGTTTTTAAGAATTTATTCTCTGTTACCATTTTATTCAATTTGATTGTAATTTGCCTTGGCATAGTCCTTTGATGCCTTTTTGCTATGGGTTTGTTGAGCTTTATGGATATGTGGTTTTGGATTTCATCAAAGTTTGGAAATTTTCAGCCATAATTTTTCTTAAAATTATTTCTTGTGCTTCATTCACTCTTTCTTTCCCTTCAAGGATTCTAGTTACACATTTAAGCCACTTCAAATATACCCATAGTTCATTGATACTTTCTTCATTACTTTTTGTCTTTTTTTCCCACTGTATTTCATTTGAAGTTGTTTGTATTACTGTCTTAAGGTTAACTAATAGTTTTGTCTGAACTGCATAAATTGCTGTTAGTCAGAATATACTTATTTTCATATGGTATACTTCCCATCTCATGAACTTCAATTTGTGCCCCTTTATTTGTGACATTTCTCTACTTAATATGATTTTATCTTCCACTACCTTCTTGAACATATAGAATATAGCTATCAGTTCAGTTCAGTCACTCACTCGTGTCCGACTCTTTGGACTGCAGCACACCAGGCCTCCTTGTCAGTCACCAATTAAAGGCGTTTACTCAAACTCACGTCCATTGAATCAGTGATGCCATCCAACCATCTCTTCCTCTGTCATGCCGTTCACTTCCCTCCAAATTTTCCCAGCAGCAGGGTCTTTTCAAATGAGTCAGCGCTACACATCAGGTGGCCAAACTATTAGAGTTTCAGTTTCAACATCAGTCCTTCCAATGAACACTCAAGACTGATCTCCTTTAGGATGGACTGATTGGATCTCCCTGCAGTCCAAGGGGCTCTCAAGAGGCTTCTCCAACACCACAGTTCAAAAGCATCAATTCTTCAGCACTCAGCTTTCTTTATAGTCCAACTATCACATTCATACATGATCACTGGAAAAACCATAGCCTTGACTAGATGGACCTTTCCTGGCAAAGTAATGTCTCTGCTTTTTAATATGCTATGTTGGTCATACCTTTCCTTCCAAGGAGTAAGCGTCTTTTTATTTCATGGCTGCAGTCACCATCTGCAGTGATTTTGGAGCCCCCCAAAATAAATTCTGCTAGTGTTTCCACTGTTTCTTCACCTATTTGCCATAAAATGATGGGACAGGATGCCATAATCTTTGTTTTTAGAATCTTGAGCTTTAAGCCAACTTTTTCACTCTCCTCTTTCACTTTCAGCAAGAGGGTCTTTAGTTCCTCTTCACTTTCTGTCATAAGGGTGGTGTCATCTGCATATCTGAGATTATTGATTTTTCTCCCAGAGATCTTGATTCCAACTTCTGCTTCATCCTGCCCAGCATTTCTCATCATGTACTCTGCATATAATTTAAATAAGCAGGGTGACAATATACAGCTTTGACGTACTCCTTTTCCTAATTGGAACCAGTCTATTGTTCCATGTCCAGTTCTAACTGTTGCTTCCTAACCTGCATATAGGTTTCTCAAGAGGCAGGTCAGGTGGTCTCGTATTCCCATCTCTTTCAGAATTTTCCACAGTTTATTGTGATCCACACAGTTAAAGGCTTTGGCATAGTCAATAAAGCAGAAATAGATGTTTTTCTGGAATTCTCTTGCCTTTTCATGATCCAATGGATGTTGGCAATTTGATCTCTGATTCCTCTGCCTTTTCTAAATCCAGCTTGAACATCTGAAAGTTCATGGTTCATGTACAGTTGAACCCTGGCTTAGAGAATTTTGAACATTATTTTACAAGCATGTGAGATGAGTGCAACTGTGCAGCAGTTTGAGCATTCTTTGGTAATCCCTTTCGTAAGGATTAGAATGAAAACTGACCTTTTCCAGTCCTGTAGCCACTGCTAAGTTTTCCAAATTTGCTGGCATATTGAGTGCAGCACTTTCACAGCATCACCTTTTAGGATTTGAAATAGCTTAACTGGAATTCCATCACCTCCACTAGCTTTGTTTGTAGTGATGCTTCCTAAGGCCCACTTGACTTCACATTCCAGGATGTGTGGCTCTAGGTGAGTGATCACACCATCATGATTATCTGGGTCATGAAGAAGTTTTTGTACAGTTCTGTGTATTTTGCCACCTCTTCTTAATATCTTCTGCTTCTAAGTCCATACCATTTCTGTCCTTTATTGTCCATAAGCCTCTTATCCTTCTCCATCAGAAGGCAGAAAGATTGAAAACCACAATCACAGAAAATGAAACAATCTAATCACATGGACCACAGCCTTGTCTAACTCATCAAACTATGAGCTATGCCCTGTAGGGCCACCCAAGACGGACGGGTCATGGTGGAGATTTTTGACAGAATGTGGTCCACTAGAGAAGGGAATGGCAAACCACTTCAGTATTCTTGCCTTGAGAACCTCATGAACAGTATGAAAAGGCAAAAGATAGGACACTGAAAGAGGAACTCCTCAGCTTGGCAGGTGCCCAATATGCTACTGGAGATCAGTGGAGAAATAACTCCAGAAAGAATGAAGATGCAGAGCCAAAGCTGTGGATGTGACTGGTGATGGAAGCAAGGTCCAATGCTGTAAAGAACAATACTGCATAGGAACCTGGATTGTTAGGTCCATGAATCAAAGCAAATTGGAAGTGATCAAACAGGAGATGGCAAGAGTGAATGTTGACATTTTAGGACTCAGCAAACTAAAATGGACTGGAATGAGTGAATTTAACTCAGATGACCATTATGTCTACTACTGTGAGCAAGAATCTCTTAGAAAAAATGGAGTAGCCATCATAGTCAACAAAAGAATCTGAAATGCAATACTTGGATGTAGTCTCAAAAATGACAGAACAATCTCCATTCGTTTCCAAGGCAAACCATTCAATAGCACACTAATCCAAGTCTATGCCCTGACCAGTGATGCTAAGGAAGCTGAAGCTGAACAGTTTTATGAAGACCTACAAGATCTTCTAGAATTAACACCCAAAAAAGATGTCCTTTTCATTATAGGGGACTGGAATGCAAAAGCAGGAACTCAAGAAACACCTGAAGTAACAGGCAAATTTGGCCTTGGAATACAGAATGAAGCAGGTCAAAGGCTAATAGAGTTCTGCCAAGAAAATGCATTGGTGATAACAAACACCATCTTCCAACAACACAAGACAAGACTCTACACATGGACATCACCAGATGGTCAACACCGAAATAAGATTATATTCTTTGCAGCCAAAGATGAAGAAGCTCTCTACTGTCAGCAAAAACAAGACCAGGAGCTCACTGTGGCTCAGATCATGAACTACTTATTGCCAAATTCAGACTTAAATTGAAGTAGGGATAAACCACTAGACCATTCAGGTATGACATAAATCAAATCCCTAACGATTATACAGTGGAAGTGAGAAATAGATTTCAGGGGCTAGATCTGATAGAAAGAATGCCTGATGAACTATGGACAGAGGTTCATGACATCGTACAGGTGACAGCAATAAAGACCATCCCCAAGAAAAAGAAATGCAAAAAAGTAAAATGGCTGTCTGAGGAGGGCTTAAAAGAGCTGTGAAAAGAAGAGAAGTGAAAGTAAAGGAGAAAATGAAACATACACCCATTTGAATGTAGAGTTCCAAAGAATGGGAAGGAGAGATAAGTAAGCCTTCCTCAGTGATCAGTGCAAAACCTAGAGGAAAACAATAGAATGGGAAAGACTAGAGATCTCTTCAAGAAAATTAGAGATACCAAGGGAATATTTCATGCAAAGATGAGCTCAATAAAGGACAAAAATGGTATGGACCTAACAGCAGCAGAAGATATTAAGAAGAGGTGGCAAGAAAACACAGAAGAACTATACAAAAAAGATCTTCAACAACCCAGATAAGCACAATCATGTTATCACTCACCTAGAGCCACACATTCTGGAATGCAAAGTCAAGTGAGCCTTAGGAAGCATCACTACAAAAAAAGCTAGTGGAGGTGATGGAATTCCAGTTAAGCTATTTCAAATCATAAAAGATGATGCTGTGAACGCGCTGTACTCAGTATGCCAGTAAATATGGAAAACTCAGCAGTGGCCACAGGACTGGAAAAGGTCAGTTTTCAAATGTCAAAGAATGCTCAAACTATAGCAAAATGGTACTCATCCCACACACAAGCAAAGTAAGGCTCAAAATTCTCCAAGCCAGCCTTCAACTGTACGTGAACAGTGAACTTCCAGATGTTCAAGCTGGATTTAGAAAAGGCAGAAGAACTAGAAATCAAATTGCCAACATCCATTGGACCATTGAAAAAGCAAGAGAATCCCAGAAAAATATCTATTTCTGCTTATTGACTATGCCAAAGCCTTTGACGGTGTAGATCACAATAAACTGTGGAAAATTCTGAAAGTGATGGGAATACGAGACCACCTGATCTGCCTCTTGAGAAACCTGTATGCAGGTCAAAAAGCAACAGTTAGAACTGGACATGGAACAACAGACTGTTTCCAAATAGGAAAAGGAGCATGGCAAGGCTGTATATTGTCACCCTGCTTATTTAACTTATATGCAGAGTACATCATGTGAAATGCTGAGCTGGATGACACAAAAGCTGGAATCAAGATCTCTGGGAGAAATGTCAATAACCTCTGATATGCAGATGACACCACCCTTATGGCAGAAAGTCAAGAAGATCTAAAGAGCCTCTTGTTGAAAGTGAAAGAGGAGAGTGAAAAAGTTGGCTTAAAACCCAACATTCAGAAAACTAAGAACATGGCATCTGGTCCCATCACTTTCTGGCAAATAAATGGGGAAACAGTGGAAACAATGACAGACCTTATTTTGGGGGGCTCCAAAATCACTGCAGATGGTGACTGCAGCCATGAAATTAAAAGACACTTCCTCCCTGGAAGAAAAGTTATGACCAACCTAGATAGCATATTCAAAAGCAGAGACATTACTTTGCTAACAAAGGTCTGTCTAGTCAAGGCTATGGTTTTTCTAGTAGTCATGTATGGATGTGAGAAATGGACTATAAAAAAAGCTGAGCACCGAAGAATTGATGCTTTTGAACTGTTGTGTTAGAGAAGCCCTTGGACTGCAAAGAGATCCAACCAGTCCATCCTAAAGGAAATCAGTCCTGGGTGTTCACTGGAAGGACTGTGACTGAAGCTGAAACTCCAATACTTTGACCACCTGATGGGAAGAACTGACTCATTGGAAAAGACCCTGCTGCTGCGAAAGATTGAAGGTGGGAGGAGAAGGGGATGACAGAGGATGAGATGGTTAGATGGCATCACCAACTCAATAGACATGAGTTTGAGTAANTTGGAGAAGATTCTTGAGAGTCCCTTGGACTGCAAGGAGGTCCAACCAGTCCATCCTAAAGGAAATCAGTCCTGAATATTCATTGGAAGGACTGATGCTGAAGCTGAAACTTCAATAATTTGGCCACCTGATGCAAAGAACTGACTCATTTGAAAAGACCCTGCTGCTGGGAAAGATTGAAGGCAGGAGGAGAAGGGGACAACAGAGGATGAGATGGTTGGATGGCATCACCGATGCGATGGACATGAGTTTGAGTAAACTCCGGGAGTTGGTGATGTGGAGGCCTGGTGTGCTGCAGTCCATGGAGTTCCAAGGAGTCGGATACGACTGAGCAACTGAACTGAACTGAAAAATTACAAGAAATTCAAATTTCAGAGTCCATTATCAGAACACAGACGCACCCACTCTTTAACACAATGGCTGCAGTCACAAGCACACAGTTGACCAGGTGGGACAGAGAAGGTACAGATACTGGCCATTTGGACTTTACAGATAGGGTGTGTCGACGCCGAGGGTGGTGGTTCCCAGTGCCGCCAGCAGGGGGAAGCAGAAAGCCGTGTGTGTGGGCCCAGCCTCCCGGGGCTCACAAAGGGTATTTAGGAATGTGATAGGGAGACCAAGCTGAGGTTTAGGAGGGAGGTACAGGCCTGGGGTAGAAAGGCAATTAGCCAGGTGAGTGTGTGGAGAACGCCCAGGGTGAGTAGGGCAATGGGGCACCCTCCTTAAGGGTTGGTGTGAGAGTAGACCCCCAGGGTGGAGGCCCAGGTGTGGGCGGTAGGGAGCCGCTAGAGGGCTGCAGGTGGTGGGGAGAAGGAGCATTGTTTTGGGGAGGGGGGCTGTCACCTGGTGGTTGTGCCTCTGGGCAGCAGTCCCAGCAGTCCACGACCGGGAAGACGAGGGGCCAGCTGAGCTGTGACCGGTCCCTGCCACCCCCAGGGCTCAGAACTGCCCCTCCCTTGGAGTCTGCGCTCTGGCCCAGTTCAGGCTGGACGAGCAGTGTCTC